>CACRXP010001423.1:62890-74420 GCA_902702965.1 Spirometra erinaceieuropaei | reverse complement strand
TCTGCAGGGACCATTGCAGACGAGGGACGCTTCTTATCGGCGGCAGTAGGGGCGACGTTGGCTAGCTCGGTGTCGGGAAGACCATTGGAGGCAGCAGTAAACAGATCAGCTGACGACTGGTCCAAAAACAGACGACCCTCATCGGAGTCGGAGTCGAGCTCGGAGGTTCCGCCGCTGCCAGTTGTGGGCGTGGATGCGGCCGCACCTACTGACCGCTCCTCGGATGAAGCTCTGCTGATCGATCTTCGGCGTCGCTTGCGTTCGCTTCCCAGATTGGCCCAACCCAGACGCGATATGGTCACAAGTTGGGAGGGACAGTTTCGGTCGAAAAGCCACGACTCCTGGGTACACAAGGAAGTTTAGGCAATACTGAGTGTAGTCTTCGGTGGGTATAAGCTTGCAGGGTTTATTGTGTCCCCAGTCATTAGGGCAGCTCGAAGCGCCCCCGATGAGAGATAGTTAGATGTAGTGGCATCTAAATGCCTGTTTCTAAAGGACTGGATAAACTTTCCCCGACTTAGGTAAGCAGCTTGGGGATGGTTGGCGTGATTTTCGCGGCAATTACCCCTCTAAAACTGAAATGACGATGAGGAAGTAGAATGATACCAAACCTCCCTAACGCTTAAGACAGCATTTCCGGGTCCATTTTAAAAATTTTTCGCTTCATGAGATGAGGAATTGTCAGTGAACTACGACCCCGTCCAAAATGACTGATCTGCCTATGAGCTGAACCCATCCAGAGACAAGGCAGCAAAAATATTAAGGAACGTCTGCTACGGACAAAAGGGCGGTGCGTCCGTCGAAAACAGGCCTCCGGTCCTCTTACTTAACTGGCAACTTAACACGAAATTCAACTGATTCCTAACAGTCTAAGTATAATCATAGTGAAAAGAATACGCAGACTCCGATGCTTTTTGGTCTACTGAAGTGTGGGGTCAAGTGTTTGAGGCCTATACTGGCAAACATGGCTGGCCACAAACAAAGGCAATGTAATAACATAACACCCACCGGGTGAGCAACTTTGAGCACACGGGAGCGAGTCGTGTCGGAGTAGGCAACGAAGCGTCCACATGGCGATATAGCACAGGTGAGGATCTGTTGTCCACGGCGAGGTCGAATTTCTGCTAGACAAAGGAAGTTCCGGTTTTTTTCGTCATTCGCGTCATTTGACTTTTTGAAAAAGGTTTTTGGCCTTCGCGGAAAGTGAATAAGGTTCATATGGTCGGCGTATTGTAGGAGACCGAGTCGGGCTGGTGGGCTGCTGCTGTCGTTGTTTGCCAAAAAGGTCTCTCTTGCAAACTGCATGGTTACCGGCAAGGATGGAGCCAAACTTAGTGGCCACAAAGGTAGGGCGGCGATACTGGCAATGCTTGAGGACTTCTCACCGCGTGGCTGACCGACCTGGGCGGCGGGAGTCTGTTGGGCCCGCAAGGGTGCATCCACACCAAGGTCCGACGTGGAGGAACAAGCGAGGAGATTAAGGCGCCCATCATCACCTGCGGCCAGGAGGCGATCGACTTGACGTAAGCCGCCATCGACCACGCCACCGGTCTTGTCGCGAGGAATATAGACAAGGCCATGAATGTCGCGTTGACAACCGTGTATGAGGCCACCTGCTTGCCACCTAGCTGAAACACGAGCATAAAATATGTGAAACTATCAGTTCCTAAAGTGAGGTCGGTTCTGTGAGATTTAATTTGGGACATCTGCAGCTGAAATGGTAGCAGCAAGCAAGCACAACAGAAGGCAATAGTGGCTCAGAGAAAGCAAACTACTCGCTAAAATTTGCTAGATGTGAGGTTACTTCCGAATTTTTCGGGATCTCTCAGCGGAACAGCTCACCAGGTCTACTTTAACAGAATGAAGCAGTGATTTTTGCTCCTTGTCCGCAAAAAGGAAAAATATAGGTGATGCAGTTGCCGAGACAGTTGTGATTCCGCGAATAGTCGGCGAAAAAATATCGTTGTGGCCGCTCTACTAATGCCCGAGTTCCTGTTGAGTACGTGCTACGACAATTCAAGGTTCGGTCTGACATCTGGAACTGTTCAGTTATATCGTTCAACTGGATTCTTGGAGGGACCCTTATCATTTGAATAACGAGAACCAGTGCTCACATGTTCTCGAAAACGTAGACGGAGCATAATCAAGTTACAATAACAAAGATATAAATGCAGAGATGTGTTAAGTGCGCTCTAACTGAGAATTTAACGCGCATTTAAGGATCGATTTATGCTAGTAGGATCTTTCGAGCTTAACAGGCTTGGTCGCTGAAAGAAAAGACTGACAAATAACCATCAAAAAGCGCTCTTAATATGGACTTTATGTGACTCGGCCATGATTTCACTCACATTCCGCTGGGAAAAAAAACATGCAGGGCGGGGAGGGTGCGGATGGGAAAGGCAGCTACGGACTAAAGTACAGACTACATCAACAGAACCCCTGCAATCTCCAAGTATTGGCTTACCAGATGAGCCTGAGTGCGAGAAATCAAAGCGCCGGATTATGGGGTCTACACCACCAGCAAAGACGGACATGCTGTCTGGGCTAGCAGCCAAAGCAAGGACATCAGCGTTGTGGCTGGCGAAACTGCATATCATCCCACCGACCTTGATGTTCCATAAACTAACGCGTCCTTTGCTGTCCCCGGAAAAGAGAACACCACTAGGAAAAAGAATTAAAAAAAACTGGATGTATTGGGCATGTGAATTTTAAACTCCCTTAAAGTGGACTCGGTCTTTAAAAAAATTGGACCTTATCGACAATATGCATGATCCTTGGCACAACTAACTGGTGTTAAACACAAATCGGTAACGCTATTAGGCAGCAACATGCAGACAAGAGTTAGGAAGAAGCGCTTTTTAGATGGACTGAGGTGGTTACATTGACTTTCGTCAAGGATCAAGGAGCGGTGTGTCCTTTTTAGTGCAGGTCCACGAAAGTTTGACCCCGCCCTGGTGGCAGTCTCAGTTTCACCTTCCCTAATTCACAGTGAGTGCACTTGGAATTTCCCTCAGTATATGTCTACTAAAGGTTGAAAATAGCCTGTCGTGTAACTCAAGAAACGGTTCTTCGATTCTACATCACTCCTGTTGGACTAGTCGTTGGACGTTTGATACGGTATACAAAAGTACTGGTATGTCTATCTCTAAAACGGAAGGAAATACGTTAAAGGGCATTGTAGCGAATCTGAAAATTAACTACAGAATTAGCAAGGTACCAGCAGCTAGACAGCCGGAGGGCGTGGCTACTACAAAGCCATGCGATCATAATGCCCAGATAAAAGGTAAGAGATATCCTGCCAAAGGTTAAACAATAAAATGAAGAAACGCTAATAATGCGAAGAACATAGTACAAATGGAAGTTCCTAGGGCAGGTTCATGAGTCAACTGTCATACCCAACAAAGAGAAGAGACCAAACGACGGTTGGTAACACAGATGATTCGGCGTCCAGGCAAAATGTTGAGAAAACACTACACGAATCTATATTTATCAAGTGGACTTTTCCGAGGGAATCACCGACCGCAATTACTTTATGCTTTTCTGCGTCTACGGCAAGTGAAAGCACCTTTCCTAAAAATATGATGGTCAACACGTTCCCATTACCCTCTAACTTCACAGCCACGTTCTTAATTTCAAGCGCCCCTGGTTGTGTTGCAATTGTACAAACGTATCCGCCGTCATTCCCTCCAACAAAATGATCCTTGTCCGCGGCCATGCAACGGCAGGGAAGGCCTCCTGGAAGAAGTAGGCTAGTCTACAAAAAAATTATGGATTGGCATTGTTACCTTCACGGTTAACCGGGGAAGATCGAGCTCAAAAATGCGTCCTTCGCCTCCTGCGGCAAACAAGCGGCCGTCAAACCAGCATACTGAACAGACCGAGACTAATACCGAGGACGGGAACCGATGTAAAAGGTAAAAATTGTCTCTCTCATCATAGACATCTAAAGAACCATCAGACCTAGCGGCAGCTATTAGGCCTTCGGCATTTCTTGACAGAGCTGTAAAGGTTGTGGGAGTAAATTCGTATATTTTAAAGCCATCTATGCGTAATTTCGAAGCCATCCGCCAATCACGCCCCAACTGATTTCACCAAACCGCCCAGCGAACAGCCCATGGAAACAAATACTTTGGAACTCAAATCAATTCATCGAATCTTTTTGAAGATGCAAGAGACTTTGGTGTCTTTATTTTTAGCAAACATATTCCTAGACTGAAATTTTTGGCATATGAGTAGAGAAAGCAGCGGAAACAAGGTGGGCCCGGCATTTCAAGTCGTCTTAGACCCACAGGTTAATGTTAAGCTTCAGACCTCTTTTTAAAAACTGAGGATCGACTACGCCAAGGTCGAAACTTTCTTATTCTTGTCATTCTGTCGGCTGAATAAGTAGGGGTCTTTTCGCACCAAGCCTGTGAGGATACGTACCCGTCCGAGGAGTGTGTTACCCCCGGCTAACACATGCCCTCTTCCTAAGGACTGATGAAAGCTGGAATTGAGAAGGCATGATCAATTTTGCCAGGTTATTTACCTTTTTGGTCTTACTGAATAATGACAGTTCTAGTTTTTGTAGTACAGATAGCATGGATACACTTATTGCCTTTATCAAGCTGCGGAACAATCGCATGAGCAAAGTACATCCGTTAGTTGTTTTCGAAGAGTGAGATGAATTAAGATGCACTGGGTCATGTGTCGAAATTCCAGCCGTTGATCATGCCGTTTGGATAGGCCAGATAGGGACAAATAGGAAGGTCAATAACTGCGAAGGAGGAAACACAATCGCTGGAACAAGGGCCTTACTAGCCCGACGTTTCGGATCCTCAGTCGGATCCATCACCAGAGACAAAGTCAGATAAGGGCGGTAAAATTGTCCGGGTGTTGCGAAGGTCCCATTGCCATGGCAAGAAACAGCTGGAGTCGTTTACCGTATTTTGTGCATCTGTTGGCGAAGCAACTATGTTAGAGAAACTGGAAGACCACCTCGAACACGGATGACCGAGCACGCAGCATCAGTAGGGTGGAAGGACGTCAGCTCCCAAGTCGCGGCTTACTCGACGGGACCCTGTTACACATTCAAGTTTGACGAAGCAGACATTCTTGTTATAGGTGACAACCGCGTGAGCCGCGAACTGCTCGAACCATGGTTTTCCAGTCCTGCCCGCTCGTATTCGGAGCTGACACTTTGTCTGGGTTAGGCCGTTAGCCTCCAAAAGAGCATGCAAATGACCACTGTTCGCGGTATCAATAGTGGCGCGCCAAATTGCCCAGTAGTCCATCGTGACCGACGCATAAACTCACAGCAACTGCAGGCCAGCGCCAGGCCAGTCAAGCCGTGATGCACTCGGGAGCTGCCAACTGGGATAGGCGTGTGGCGGCCTAACAACTACATCCTATAAGTACTGCAGCACCTGGGTAATTCACCACCCCTATCGGACTCTGTCTCTGATAATGGATTAGTATGAGGATCCGAAACGTCGGACTAATAGAGCTCTTGTTCCTGTGATCGTGTCTCCTTCTTTGCGACTACTTCCTGGGACTCGCCCCTTCGCTTCTATTAGGCCAATAAATGGCGCTTCAGCAAGATACTACAGCCACTCTAGTTCATTCCAATTTCCCGAAAACAAGAAATTTCAAGTGATTTGCTCACATGATTGACTCAGACGTTGATCTACATTAAAAGCGTGTTAACACTATTTGCTCTGTGAAGAAAAACTTAGTGCTATCAAACATTTGTGGCAATAATAAAACATTATCGATCATTTGAACTGAGTCATACCGTTCTCACTCTTGGTTTAGCTCAGCCCTTAGGAATGCAACATGTGTTGCCAAGGCTGCTTAATAGAAACATAATGAGGTTGCGAAGAATGAACATTGGAGACTAAAAGTGGAAACTACAGCAACACATTGAGCTGCTTCGTGTTAAGCGCCAAGACAAACATCAGAACCCTGAAAAAATAACCAACTTGAAAAAAGCAAGGCAAAAACGTATGTCAAATTATCAGGCACAATTTTAAGGGGTTTTTTTTCCTATAAAATTAATCCAATCATTCTTAACTTTGTTTAAGGAGTTTTTTTCACCCCTCAATTATCATGTTTCTCAATGGACTAGTAATTCAGAAATTATGAATTGCATTTTGTAAAGATTCGGTCTACCTCGTCTAAAACTCGCACGTAGATTTATTTTAACGTGCTTTGATGGGACCCCGACGGGTCCTTAATAAAAATTATCTATCTATCTATCAATGTCTATAAAATTAGAAGAACTATGCGAAGGATACCAGAAATAACACATAAATAGATAATTTGGGAATGCAGCATCTCGCTAAGCAAACTCAGGTACTTCAACAGCTCGACAGTTGTTCCCGACGATGTCCGCCGTGTACGCACAGCAGATTGAGGACATGACGCCGATTTTCGCGTGATCTAATTTATGGTGACAGTACACTTGCATTGCATATACCGCACTCCCTCTTCCTCACTCACCTGAACCCCGTGTCAATACAGCATCCAGGATTCCGGAGGCGATATCTGCTTCTGGTGCTGACACGGCGTAAACTCGCGCCTTGACATACCATCACACCACGGTCCGTTAACTCATGTGGGAACACACACACATCACCGAAGGATTCTACGCAAACGGTGTGGACTGCTCGAATCTCGTTTGTTTTAGATTAAGTTGTAGCTACCAAAGGGGGGGAAGGAGAGGTGAAGAGCACGACTCCCACTTACATTAAGGGTGCCGAGTCAAGGCTTGTAGTAATTAATAAGGGACAGGTTTGTGGGAGATGTTTGGGCTGGTGGGGAGATAAATGGTGATGGGGTAACACCGGTGGTGTTCAACACAGGATCCCATTGAAGAGCATGTGGCCGACTCAGCCCGTGCGGTGACAGAATGTGTGTAGACAATATGGAAAAATGAGGCGGACGCGATAGGTAAACGAAAAGACCCAGAATCCAGTCTGCTAGTCTCGTTGTGATGCATTTGTACGTGACCGATCAGGCCGATGCGTGATGTGCATGTGCGACGGCAATGCGAGCAGTATAGGTTGGGAGCTGCCGAGTCGGTGTTGATACTGTTAGTTTTACCTGCATTGGTGGCGGAAATTAGTAATGCTGGATATTAGGGGGCAACCGGATGTGCAAGGTTTGCTCGGCGTATAATCGGTATGCTGAAATCCGCCCAAGCCTATATGAATGCGGCTGAATTGGCCTCCGCGGTGAACAAGCATGCCCGATCAGTAGAGACAATGAAGGCTGATGTGGCGAGCGTGTAACAGCTAAGCGGTGTGAGTGGGTGATCAGTGCGCTGCAACTTCAGTTTAAATCTCAATGCGTAAGGGAAAGTGGGACGTCATGTGGAAAAAAGGCTTATTCTGTACAGAACAATAGAGGAAAGCTGGTGGCCGGACGAGGCTGCGTCCGGTGCCGCGAAGGCGGCGTCCGCCAGAGCGACGAGCCATGTATCGCCGCAAGTCCCGATGCAAAAGTGTTCAGGCAAGTTGTTTGCGCCACGGATCTCTTGTCCCTGCCTGTGTTACCAATCAGAGAAAGGAGCTGCGTTGATAGGATCCAAGCCGACGCGAGGATAGGGACAAGCCTCGCAGGGTGCAGGCAGAGTAGCGACCAGAAGTGTGGTATTGACAGAATTGCAGCAAGACAAATCGAAGCCGGGCAGACGTGTGTGCCGAAGAAGTCTGCCGGCAGATCGTAGGTCCAGGCACTAGCGAGAGGAACGACGTTGACATGATGACTGTCCGCAACAAGCGCATTTATGGGTTCACGAAACTGATGCGTCGATCTCTGCACGATGATCTCGAAAATGGTCGGCCGGGTTGATGCGTAAGGTGGATGTGCGGTCTCAGTGGGCTCAGGTTCAGATCGAGTTCTCATTTCTGATGACGGAAACGTTGGTAGTGAGGGTAGGGTTGACGGGGCGACAGGAGTGTCCTTGACTCTAGTCAGTGTTAAAAAGGTGATAGTCTTCGTCGCAGGGTTTCAGCAGACGTAGTAGAGGTGGTCGGGAACTACGGCGTCCGCTGAGGCCTCAAGACATCAGGTGTGATCTATGGCGGCAGTACAGGTGGTTGTTTTGGTCACCGTCGTGGGATTAATCGTTAGGGCGACGATGGGGGGTGTTTGCGGAGGCAGGAGATGGAGTTATCAGGCTGTTACTACACTGGATATGAGATGCCCGAAGAGTCCATTCCGTGCGTAGAATGCTTGCTAGAAACGAAGGCATGTTGGAAGGGGTTGGGCGTTGATGTTATGAACTGGGGCTTTTGAGACCTGAAAATCGCACTTTTAGCTTTGGCCATGGTGGTCCGGTTGGCTTCGGAGATTGCTGTTCCATTCTTCACTTATCTTTTCCAGGCCAGTCGTCCAGGGGCGACGTCCTCACCGGCCTCCGGGTTGATGTGCAGTCTCATGAGTTAGGTTTCAAAAGGGTCCTTAAAACGCCGAAATGTCCTCGACGTCAGCAAACACCCATATCGAAATCGGCGTAGGAGGGCTGCTCGTGCGTTGGCTCGTCACCCAACCCTACGACGCGACCGCCCAATCAAAGTTTCATTCGCCTCTGCATAGCGAGGATGCTGAGGATTTCTGACCGTTCCAATATCTGCGCGTTCGGGATCCTGCCCTACCCCTCGGTTTTACTATCCTCCTGAGACATCTGAGGTGGAAGCGACTGAGCTCCCTGGCTTCCTGCAGGCCAGTCTTGCCTGACCCGCCTGCTTACCCTTTCATGAAATCCGTTATACACTGACACATGCAAGCCGGTCCTGTCAGCTTTTTGTACTTACATACTCCTCATGAAATGAACAACATGGTCCGCATCCATTGCAAAATTGTATGAACTCTGTATAATATCTCTTTAATGGCTTAACAAAATATGTGATTTTCTTTACGCGGAACGCATGCACCTAGCAGACTGAAATTACTGAGCGCCAATGCAACGAATGATCAGGCTCAAAATTATTCGGCAATTGGAAAACTTTTATACAATCTTTTTATACTTCTTCCTTAAATATAAAATATAAAGAAGACAAGATTCTCTATTGATTGACTAAAAGAAAGCATATTTTTATGGTTTTTATAAAATATATTTGAATTTCCAAGACCATCGAAAATCAATGGAAAAAATGCATGCAGTAATCATTTGATACCGAATACGCTTTCTACCGGAGATTGAAAAGAAATGCATTTAAAAGCCGACATCCTGCCAAGTCCGAAATGTTATAAGAGTTTGCCGCAAGATAGTCAGTATTACAACCGCGATCAAATAATCCTTCCCAATCGAAAACGCATTTCAGAATTTCAGCCAACATTTCATGAGATAGGTCACTCACTGTACATGAGTGGCCGTTTATTCTCCTATTATGTTAATCCAGTCATATTCATTTTGTTTATATGTTAGGAGATTTTTTTACTGCTCGCTCATCATTCTTCGTAACAGACCACTTATCCAATAACTATGAATTGAGTATTGTATAGGTTCTGTATGCCTGTCCTAAAATTCATGTAAATGTTATTCTTACTTGCTATGAACGGACCCTACGGGTCTTATATAAAAATTATCGTTATTTCTATTTCCAACTCGTATAATAGCAACGTAGGTACTACCGTCATGTACCTTTTGGGTTTCGTGTTGAGTGGAATCCGTGGCGGTTTCAAAGAAACGTCTGCAGCTGGCTGTACGCCTGACTAGCTTTAGAGGTCCAACAGGCCGTCCTGTAGTCGATGTTTGATACTGCGTGCGAGTTTACTGCATAAATAAGCAAAATTCCCAAGAGTTTGAGTTTGATTTCGCTTGCAGTGATGCACGTGAAACTGTGACGGCTCATGCATGGCTACTGTTTTGTCCGTGTTTGCGGTCAATCCAAACTTTACTCGACCGGATGTCAAGAGATTCATGTCCCGTTGCATAAGCGGTTCAGATGCAACTTTGAGCGCAGTCATCCGTGAATAGCAGATGATGGGCAGTAGTTGTGAATAAGCGTGTTGGGGTCTGCATATCCCGGGTATTGAGTAGCTCGTCGTCAATCCTGTAGACGTTGCTGATCCCGTGCTTCTCATCACGGTGGACGTCCATCAGTATGTCAGAGAACATATGACTGAAGAGAGTGGGAACAAATACACAGTCTCGCTCCCCTCCACCGGTCACTGCGAATGCTCCTGAAACCGTCCTATTTTCAGTGACGTGCACCGCATCTCGTCGTGAAGATGACGCACCATGTGCGCAAATCGTTAAGGTTAATCGAATTTCCGTAAGATTGTTCACGGTCCATCGCGGTTCACCGAGTCCAAGGCGTTCGTCAAATTTACGAAGGTAGTGATAGAGGTGGGTCCGCACTTTCCGGCATTTCCCTTCTTAAGTCAATTGGCAAACATCTGTTCTCAGCGATTCATAATCAGACCACCATAATTAGATAGACAATAAAACAGGTGAGCGATAGACAAAGATTATGCTTGTCACGACAGCTTTTTAACACCTGTCCCTACTCCGCTCACGTGGCGAAGGCGGCTTGTCTTCATCAATTGGACGCGAGGGAGGTTGTGGTAGGGTGAGAGCTATAATAGACATAAACACTGTCTATGCATCACTTATTCACTCTTAACGCAAATGTAAAGGCCTAATGATGAGTTACCAAAGACACATGTTTCCCAGCTGACTTTTTAGTCGTAGCCCGGAAATATTCGCAAAATCTCTGTTGTAGATGGAGGCGGCAAAGAGGATGTCAGTGTTCCTGCCTTTGGGAGGAAATCTGTGCTCCAGATGGCCGCAGAGACTATTGAGAAGAATATAGGCAATGATCTTCATGTCAGTGTTTGGCTGCGAGATTCCATTTTGACCATCACAGGGTTGGCAGCTGCCCCTAAGTTTGTAAAGGTGCACGATGATGATGCCCTTAAAGTCCTGAGGGACTTGATCACGTCGCCACACTTAGATAGATAGATAGATAATTTTTATTAAAGACCCGTCGGGGTCCCATCAAAGCAAGTTAAAATAAATCTACATGCGAGTTTTAGACGAGGTAGGCCGAATCTTTACAAAATGCAATTCCTAGTTTCTGAATTAGAAGTCCATTGAGAAACAGGATGATTGAGGGGTGAAAAAAAAACTCCTTACAAAAAGTTAAAAATGACTGGATTAATTTTACAGGAGAAAAAAAAAACCCCTCCATAAAAATAATAACAGAAAAAAGCGAGCAGGACTGGCCTGTAGGTGGCGGTATATAACGGAATGTTGTCGGTCATCGTCAGGGTAGCAATAAATGTCAGCCTTGATGGGTACGAATGTGGGTCAGACAGGACTGGCTTGCAAATGGTATTGTATACGGGATTCACAGTTGAGATCGTCTGGGCCGGATTGGTACGCCGCGTCAAAGAGGTCAGACGAGAGGAACCGAGATGCGATCGGCCACAGCACGCTTCGAGCTCAGCCGAGCAGTGAGGAAGGGAGGTACGACCGAACTACTAGTAGACGGTGAATACTGAGGGTTCCGCCGTGAGCGTCGACAGACCGCATGAGGTC
>CACRXP010001423.1:31660-57514 GCA_902702965.1 Spirometra erinaceieuropaei | reverse complement strand
CATTTGCGGTGTCCTTAGAGTATGAGTAAACACACTTGAGGTCATCGGCATAAGTAAAAGTTTGCGAATTTCCGAGTTCAGTCGAAATATCATTGATGTACAGAAGGAAGAGTAGCGGACCCAGAACCGTTCCTTGAAGTACGCCACTCGTGATCGAGTGGGGTGTCGAGTAGCTATTACCGACCATGACTTTCTGATATCGGTTGGACAGATAAGACCTGATGAAGTCGAGTAGAGGCGGCCGGATGCCGAGAGCTTCCAATTTTACTAAAAGACGTCTATGGGGCACCTTGTCAAAGGCTTTGCTAAGATCAAAGTAAATAACTACCACTGACTGCCGCTCATTACGAAGAAAAGTGATTAGATTAAGAAAAGCCAAGTGGCATGTTTCGCAGGATCGTTCAGGTAAAAATCCATGCTGACTAGAGCTCAGAAGCCGATTAGCTAGACAGAAGTCGAGAATTTCATTGAAAATAATCCTTTCAAGAAGCTTTGCTAGAGACGGCGTTTTGTGCACGCCCCCATAGTTATTAACATCGGACCGAGATCCTGACTTGAAAACGGGAATGATAATTGACGTTTTCCATGTTTCAGGAAAGAATCCT
The DNA here is from genome assembly GCA_902702965.1 of Spirometra erinaceieuropaei. Classification (NCBI taxonomy): domain Eukaryota; kingdom Metazoa; phylum Platyhelminthes; class Cestoda; order Diphyllobothriidea; family Diphyllobothriidae; genus Spirometra; species Spirometra erinaceieuropaei. Next base: position 56,909 of record CACRXP010001423.1, on the reverse strand, counting down.
TTTGAAATATAGACAGAGAATAAATGATTAAGCAATATGGGAAGGTCGGGCGCTTGTTTAATAATCGAATTCGGAATCCCGTCCGTTCCTGAGCAGTGTGAGTATTTCAAACGGCTTATGTGTTTCTTAAGGAGATCTGAGGAGACATCAATTGTACTCAGTGTCCTATCTGAAAGTGGTCGAAAGAAAGGGATCGGATCGGACTCGGTAGCAAGGTGTTTTGCAAAGAAAGCACTAAACAACTCCGCCTTGTCAGTGTCATCGGTGAGGAAGACTTTGTTATCATTTAGCATGGGTGGAAGTTCATGACCACGCTTAGAGGAGGACCGATGACGGAAGATGTTAGCGACGGATTTGCCAGGGTTCGAACCACTGAGAGCAAGTGATTCTCTTTGCCTGTCGCGCGCTTGGCGCATCCTTGAGGCCATCTCAAATATCTCTGTGATTCTAAGATGAACAGATAAGGAACTAGTGGATGGATCACGCAGTTGTCGCCTCAACTTTTTTAGTCTGTTCTGGAGAAAATGAGGAACAAAGGAATCTGAAGAATTAGGCTTGAGATATCTACGCGGCACAAACTCTAGAATGTCCTTGGAAACATTGGACATGACATCACGAAGAATGGTTACATCGCTACAAGTGAGGATGCCACACCAATCCAAGGATCTCATATAGTTATTTATTAAGTCGCTATCAACGCAGTCGTAGTTCATGAAATTCTGAACGGCGCTTGTCTTTTTTGAAAAGGCAAGCGGTAAGCAACAACGAATTAATACGTGGTCACTGTCAAAGAGGTCCTTTTTTAAAGCAACAGAAAGAGGTGCAATGTCATTGGTAAAGATTAGATCTAAAATGTGATTATCTCTAGTTGGAGAGCGCACCAGTTGGGACCAATTAGAAAAATTGACAATATCTTGAAAGGGCTGGAATCTGGGTGGGCAGCTATTGGAAACCCAGTCAATTTCAGGAAGGTTAAAATCCCCAGTGATTATTTTAACATCGAAAGCAGCTTCCGAAATTAATTTAAAGATTTCACAGAGTTGTGAATATTCACTGGCTAAAGAATTTGGGGGATTGTAGATACAGCCAATAATTGCCTTTCTTTGCGGCGAGAGAATAACAGATGCAAAGCAGAAGTTTCCCGTGAATGAGGAAACATCCAAGTAATAGGGAGAGTGGTTTAGGTAGGATTTAAGATAAAGAAGACAACCACCCCCACGCCTAGTCGTGCGGTCTTGGCGGTAAAAATCGAAGTCATCTATGAGAAGGGCAGAGTCAGGAATTAGAGAATGTGTCCAAGATTCTGTTACACATATAATATCAGGCGTCATTTCCAGAGCAATGGCTCTGATTTGGGCCATCTTGTTTATAACAGACCTGGCATTCAATAATATAATATCTAATGTGTTTCGAACGGCAATGCTATTTTCGACGGTATTTAAAAAATTCGGAGGCGTATATGTAAGCTGCGAATTAATGACACTTGGAGAATAAGTACCAGTTAATTTAGACTTATTGACGTACGGGGAGTCAGCAAGAGAAGGCTGAGTATGCGACCTAAAGGAGGTGGGGATATAGTTTTCAAACATTGGAATGCTAGGGGAGTTAGAACATGGATAGACTTGTTGGTAGTTAAATAATGGAGGAAGGGGAGGAGGAGGAGGGAGGCTAGAAGGAAAGTAGGGGCTAATGGGTGAGGGTAGGCCACTAAAAGAATGAAATGGTGGGAAACCAGGTCTAGATTGGAAGTCAAAGGAGATAGGTTGACGTACCTGAGAGCAATTGGCCTTAAGTGGTGGGAAGCCTGAACTAGGTTGGGGCATAAATGATTTAGGGCAATTCATGTATGAATTATTTGCTGGATATATAGTAGGGCTTTGATAAGTAACCGGTACGCAGGACAGAGAATTATTCGGGGATATAATTGGAGCTGCGGGGTTTGTAGACGTGCTGGGCTGAACAGACTTGTTAGATCTAAGAGAAGGCGTCGTACCCCTAAACGGAACTGTACTACCTATCTTTGGGGTCGGAGTCTGATTCAATTTTCGAGTCTCACCGTTCTGACGCCAAGCCACGGGTGACTTAGCTGTAGACCTTACAGCACCCAGTTGGACAATAGAAGTTATCGGTCTAGCTGATGTAGACGGATTTTCATGTGTCTCAGCGGGACTATCCGGAGGATACGAAACGACAAATGGGGCTGCTGATGCTGCAAGTTTAGGGGCAGGCAAATGCGTCAAGTGGCTTGAGTGAGATGGAGATGTAGGAGAAAGAGGAAGGAGGGAGTCAGAAGTCGCAGGAGTAGGAGAAGCTGAATCCTTGCGGCCACTTGTATTATGACCGAGTTGGGGAGCATTAGACTGAGAAGCAGTAGGTTTACGTGAGAATAGAGACCCGATTCTACGCTCCATAGGGGTAAGATCATGACAAAGGAAAATTTTTGCCTTCTCTAGGTACGCAGTGACACGCTCTCGATGAGTAAAGATTGTGTCAACTTCGATTGATGAAAACAATTTGACTAAGATGGGTGGAATTGTACTACGGGAGGACAAGCGTTTGGCATCGGCTATTTTGTAGTTGAAACCACATGAATACAGGAAATTGGTCGCAACATCAATTAGCCGAGCAGATCGAGGAACATTTTTTAGCAGGAAGTTGTAAGAACGCTTCTGTCTATCACTAGATTCACTGGCGATCAGGTGAACTAGTGAGTCGAGACGCCTACATTCTTCAGAGGGAATATCGGAGATGTTCCCGTCGAATAAATGTCCAAGAATTGTCTGCAAAGAGCCTAACTTTAGCATAAAGTCATTGCAGTGGTCACGTGCAGACAGATTAAGCTGCCGACCAATTACAACGGGTGACGACTGACTAGTAATATCATCTGACTTAGATTTAGGTAAAGCTTCTGACTTACGTTTAGTTAGGCCATGGTTACTTACAAGAGCCGAGAGCTTACGTCGACCAGTGACTTTTGGTCTCATCTTGTCTCGAGGCAATTTGTGATTAAGAAAACTTCTGGCAGACAAGTTGACGGAATTTCAGCTAGGGGCTAACGATGTAAAAATAAATTACAACAGTTAGAGAGAGATCGGGTGCACAAAATGAGAATTGCAGAGTGCGATTAGTGAACAACGGGCATAGACTAGCAAACTCGAAAGGAGATGGCAGCAGGCAGTTCTTAGAGAAGAGGCCTGTATTTAAGGAAATTCAAACAAAAAAAACAGGTACTAAAATCGTTAGGTCTCACAGAAAAACCACTTAAAATAATATCCACCACTTATCTTCAAATTTAAAACCAGCGGCTTCCTAGAACAGCAATGTGAGTTTTTCCATCGGCGAAGTTTGCCGGGCTTAAAGAATATGGTCAGGATTTCATCGGATCCCTGTACTTTTCTGTTGAAGAGGCGCTGCGTGGCCCTAATAGTTTTTGAGAGGAAAGGTGGGAGGTCCAGGTGACTGTTCGTTTCCACCGGAGAGCCGATCGATTACGTCGTCGGAGATGGTCGATAGGCGGTTTTGGACGATTCTAAAGTGCAATTATTTACCGTACTAACAAAACAGGTATTAGCTAAAAGCCTGAGAGATTTACTCCAAGTTCGCGCATTGGTTTTCTCCGAAATTAAACCAGTCAGGTTCTAAAGTGCTCGGTCAGCGCTTCAGAATCCGCGGTTTCTCTGTAAAAGTATTGGCACGCCGACGCTCTACAGCGGCGCGGTTGCGTCGGTTGTGTGGCCGTAGACCGTCTTAATTGACGGAAAGAAACTTTCCGTTTCCTTGCGGTCTGCGTATCCTAACATTTTGGTGGCCTTGCTACTCATGCCGACCTTATGCATCCCCCGCAGATGTGATTGCACCAAAAGGCGAAGTCTGAAGAGGGCTGATTCGTTTGCTTCGGTTACCCGGTCGACGTTAGCTTTGCATAGCCTATTCTTATTGGGGAGCAGATTGCGGACTTTTTCATCGTTTTCGTTGAACCAATCCAGATGTTTTTGGCGTGGGCGACCGAAAACGTTCAGGACGGTAATGGGGGCGACTTTCCGCAACTAACATCGTGCGTTTGCAGTCGCGTTATCATCTGGAGCCTGCAGACCCTTCGACCGTTGAGTCAATATGTTTCTGAATTTGAAATGGTTGGCAGACAAAGTAAATAAAACAGTAATTAATTAACGTGGTGGTCTCATACCTTATGGACGCCTGCGATGTTACGCTTGCAGCCATATCCTTGAGATGACGAGAAGGTCATCTTTCTGGCCGTCGGCGTCGTAGATCTTCTCTGCCATCAGCCCTTGCGAATAGTCTCGCGTCTGGACGAGAACGCAGTCCAACACGCAGATCAAGGGTGCACCCAGGTTTCCGCTACCGTGACAGAGGACAGAAGAATCTAATGGCGAGGAAAAGGAGGCGGAGGAGGAGGAGGAGGAGGAAGCAGCGGTATTCTGCGCAAGCTCGCATAAGCTGTAGGCCGTTGTCCTTGCTGCCGCCATATCCATGGGAATTCAACACTCCATTTCAGGCAGCTCGGCCTGGCTCGTCGCAGACAATAAAGCCCCTAAGTAAAACCAACTTGTACGCTTTCAGAGCGTTCGCCAGGAGGGTGTGCAAATTTTCGTAAACTTGGTCCTTTTCTCATCAAATTCTGTCATTGGGAGAAAAAAGGCGTTGGAGATGGCATCGAATTTTGTCTTTCTCTGAAGCAAGCTCACGAGACGGTTGCTGATGCCGTGCGGCAGACGTTGGTCATCTTGCCATTTCGTTCGGGCGGTCATTCCAAAATCAGATGAGGCCGGCACCCACCTCTTCCAGTTGGCCCGGTTCGGAGAATCGACTATCGCTGACAGCAACGATGTCCGAATTTTAGCGCACCAGTTCTCGAGGGACCAACGCCATCCTACTTCCCGGTAGCTGGCTACGCGGACTGTTTAAGACAGAACAAGCATTCGAGACCGTTAGAGTGAGCAGAACCATTCTAAGAGCTTGTGGGACGAGACTGACTGGATAAGGACGAGGGTTGTTGGTTGTTTGATTGCTTCTGCGAGCCACAGTCAGCGTGCAGGGGCGTGATCGAAGTATTTGTTTAGCTGCCATTGCTTTAATTGGAGAATGAAGCGAGTTAGCATGGGCCAACTACAGGATTGAACGTTGCCGCCTGCATGAGATCGTTTGATAGGAGGGGGGGGAGATGAGATAGGAAGTGAGAGGGAAGAGAAACAGAATAATGGGTGTAGGGACACAATACCAGCATCTTGCGCTATCGTGATGCGTTTCTCCGGTACATTTGGTTTAGTTTATTTGAGGGAAATGCATGTTTGTACCCACTTAAGTGGGCATTTTTACAGATTCTGAATAATTTATTTGACTGAGTTTTGAACAACCCGGCGGGCTCGGCGAGATTCAACTTGACCCGTATGTGATTAAATTCACGGCTCGCGGTTCGGCCTCGTAGCTCGGGTGGCCAGAGCATAGGTTGTACTCAAGCCCATTCGCCTATTGTTTTCCTTGTTTTAAATCCCACCGATGTCGGCGAGGTTTCGATTATTCGGCCATCTTAAACTAATTATTTTTACAAGAACGAAATCTGGCCCGCCTTCTGACAGGGGATTGGCTTCGGTCTGTCCGTGACCGACCGCAGGCGCACTCGTGTGGCCTCCGTCCTCTGCATGGCTGCCGTAATCGCTGCACGACCAGTGTGTCCATGGGCTCTCCACTCATCACCGGACAAGCCGATCAGCTGTCGCCACATGTGCGGATCACGTTCGGCGGTTTGAACGCGTAGTTGAATAGATGTCTCACCAGTGACAACCTATCCTCGCGGTTGACTGGAAGCTTTTGCCCATGCAAAATTGGGCAGAGGCGTTTGTCCTTTTCACCAACATGTCTATAAATACAAGTTTGACCTGGGATGCTGTAGATCATTGCTGTTCCGTCAACGGTAGCTGGTCCATGGGTGTCATTATCCACTGCTTGATAAGTAATTCCGGTTTCTGGACCCATTTAATCCCAGAAGGATATAGAATTCCTGCTGTCACCTCCAAAACATTCCTCACATAGGTGGTCGCGAGCTAAAACTTCGGTTTGCCGCCACTTGGCCGCTAACGGGTAGACTTCCTTCGGCATCCACATATGAAGGAACGTGGGTAACCACTGGCTGTGAATATGGAATGCAAGTATTTCGCTCCTCCCTTCCCCCATCATCTTCACAAAAGTGTGTGAATTCGTTAAAACTCTGTCCCAACACAACTGTTTTTGTGAGCACTGGGGAGGTTACTTCGGAATCGAAGGATATATCTGGTATTTGTTGTCCTACGGTGTGTCCCAGTTCTTATTGTTCATTTGACGTCCCCATAACATTTACGTTGAGGAAGGACAGCTGTATGTTATTTTGTCCTTTCCTTGCAAAATGGATGTCGCAAAATATTGAGTTCAATAAGCCCTTGAGTCTCGAGCGCCGTTCCTCTTAATTACGAAAAATGCATCGTTGACATGTCTGGCTCAGAATTTCGGGGAGTACAAACGGAAGACCGGTTAAAAATAAACTCTCATCTCTGGAGGTTCACGTACAGTGACGGAATAGGCCTGTGAAAATGACGTGTTAGTGGAAGCAGTAAGGCCCACAACAGTGAAAGACGCAGCTGGAAAGTATCACCTACAGGGATGCTATCATGGTAATTCAAAAATAAACCCTAGGGGTAATTTCAAGGTGAATAGGCGAACAACACTTCACAGCGTTCAGTCCGTGCTCGTAAAATCGGCGCTTTGGTATGAGAAACGGCCAAAGAACAGCAAAAAAAGCCTTCGTTATTTGAAAAGACAAATTGACTGCAGTTTGGAAGTTTTTAAGGAGAGAACATTGTCGCTCACGGGAAGGTTAATATGCGGGTCGGAAAGGACCGTCCTGCACATGTTGTTATATGAGGGTTCGAAACGGGCATCGTCAAGGTAGCATTCCCAAACTGGGTGGGGCTTTTGCTGCAGATGCGATCGTAATATTTTTGTGTTGAAAAGAGAAACAACCGTTAATGTGGCGAGACGAAAGAAACCTAGACGCAATCCGCCACTGTCCGCTTTGAGTCCAGGCGAGGAGGGCACATAAAGGGCTGCGACGGTCATCAAAGTGCTGGGAAATGCGACCACGATAACTCTTTGTTAACCAACAAAACTACTAACAGACAGCGGAAACAGAGGAGTCAGCCGTGATTGTCAACAGATCGCTTGCATTCAAAGTTAGGAGATAATATCAAAAACCGCGAAGACCATCGTTGCAGTGGGAGACTGATAACGATGGATCCGGATTTGTAAACTGGTCTGATAAATAGGTGATGGTCAAACTTCAAACAGCAAATTCAGCGATCTAGAAAATTACGGAATCGGACTTTTGCACATCCTGTTCGAATAGTTCGGAAAACGTTCGATACAGTATTTCGGACTTGTAGGTTGCGTCGCCAAAGTCAAGATTTCCAGAAAATAGACTGCACTTGTGGAAAATCACCCTGGTCGTGCTATAAGGGGTGTAGGTCGAATCTACCCGGAGGATCAACAGCAATAAGGTGTTATTTGTTTCAATTTTTGGTGGAGGCCAGAAATTTTATATTAGAAGACACTCTCGGAAATCTCCTTCCTGCTGCACAAGCTTGTCTGTTTTTGCACTCAAGTTAATTAATCTTCCGTTTTCATAACTTCAGTCCTTTGGTGTTTTTCATCTAAAGGTTCTGCAAACGTTCCATGCATTTTTCGTTTTTGAGGCTGTTCATAAAATTCTTCACCATTTATCTATCAAGAAGTCTCTGATTTGTAATTTGAACACAGACTCCTCTTATTAGTTCCTCAAGTCGCCGACATACAGCAAGGATTGTGTCCGATTTCCAGCCTAAAACAAAAGCAAATGACTGGTCCAATTTGCTCTGTAAGAACCCCGCCGCACTTTGTATCCGGCATTGTGCATTCATTCAGCGTACTTGAACAACCCAATTTCCACCGGTGCAAAAACCAAATGCCGATCTTTACTGGACGCCTCACTATCGAGATGGGGTTTCCTGCCCACGCGAATACACACATAAGGGCACTAAGTTGTCGAGAAGCCCTTGGATTCACGGATAATTCTACTACTAACTTGAAACAAGGAGACGTTCGGTGCATTGTGTTTTAGTCGCCCTCGGACAGGCGGGTCTTTCGGAGATGTCGAACATCGTGAAGTTTTTCGTGGAGAATTCTCCGAAATATGCCATACGTAACTTTCCGATTTAGTATATTTACGCTACCAAAGGCCTTTATCGTTTTGGTGCGGAGACAGTTAAGCCAGCTGCCACAAAGTTTGTTCAGTACGCCCGTGTCGAAATGCGGCCCCCAAACAAGAACGAAGTAACGTTAGCTGTTCAGGAAGGCAAAACTCTTGTGGCCTACCTAAAGTCTGGCGCCATTCTCCAAAAGAAGATTAAGGTTCGCGTTTTTGATTTTGTTACTTATTAATAGGATGTCGCCCTGGATTCGATTGTCGCGATTGAGGTCCTTATGTGGTTCTTCGTCGGCGAAATCATCGGCCGAAGGAGTCTTATAGGATACAAACACGTTAAAGGAGCTTATATTGTTGCCCACTAACGCTTATTTTACATGCCTTATCTAGCGGTTTTATTCTACTCGTCCTTTGTTTGCGAGTCTCATTACTCTTGAATACGAGTGATAGTACTAATCTTGTGTGATGTGTGTTCCTTTCGAAGATATGTCGGGCGCACGTGGATTGCAATCGGGCTATATCAGCTCCGCTAAACTTCTGAAGGGTTGCTACTGATTGTTCTGGGTCTTTTGATAGATTTTGTGGAAACCCAAGTCTGGTCAGTGTAGCTGACAAGGGATTACCCGAATCTCACTCAAAACTTAAATTATAAGGCCGAATAAACAGGCCTGACCGCACCTAGTGCCCGTGATTTACAATCGCACATTACCCTTTAAAATAAGTTTGTGCTTTATAAGGCCGCGTAGCTATGGCCAATATCCCCTTGACTGTTATTACGTCCCCGAATATCTCGTACTTTTTTGCGAGAGCATCGTCCGTTTATCAGGGGGCGGTATCGTCCTCACTGACCGCGAAAAATCAAGGCCGCTTAGTTCTTGTGTTTAGAATGCCCTATGTGTAAGTGGATCTGTAGGATGACGCATAATGGATAAACGGATTCTTGGTGACTAGATGTTGACAGCAACAGTGAAAATTACGGCCCTCTTATCTTTGTCCTCAGTATTTCTCTACTGCCGGTCGCTCGCTTAAATTAGGTTCTTGGACAGGTGATCTCAACTGACGGACTGCTCTTCATGGTACGTCCTCTGTACATTTAAGCACTTCCCCTGTCGTCTGATACTGGCCGCATTGAAAGGCACACGGGGTAGTGTAAATCGGCCTATAATGTAGCATTTCCCACCTAAGAGCCGCGACGTAGACCCTTACACAGCGTTCAGCCATCACTAGGAGGCAGAGTGACTATGCATGTCTGGATCGTGGGCGGCTAGATGATTTTTTAATGCCTGCTTCCTTGAAGCGAATCAAATCCCCGACAGCGACAACCATTTTTGAGATGGTTTTCTCTATCATTTCTAAAAATGCAAACTGTGACCAGTATGGCCTCTACTCGTGGGGCCCGTGGGATCACTTCTAGTATTGGAAGTTGCGCCTACGGTTTACGATGAGCCCCGGGTGCCGGACGCGTCCATATGTGGCTGATAACAGAGTGGCGTTCAGTAAAAAGACAAAGTAGGCATTATATCGGCTCTGACAGATGAGTGGGTGCGACGGGGGTCCCGGGTCACGTACGGCTGAAATCCGACGCGCTGGCGGCTCTATAACATAAAGTCGGATGGTGCCACTGATGTTTTCTTACTGCTGCTTTGCGGGTAGGTCTCCAAGGCAAAATGTTATAGGACGTAGGCTAACAAGCAGTGGAGTTGGTCGGCGGGGCCCGCATGCGCCGTCTCCCTGAGTTTGTCAAAATGTCTCAACAGCGCAGGGGATCCAAGCTGCGGTGTCCGTGGGAGCCAAGGCCGTTTACAACCCTAACCTAGCGGCGCAGACTAGTAGCATACGAGCTAGAATGCTCAGTAGGGGGACGGATTTGCGGACGTTTATCTGGTTTAGTAGCCATGACCTGATAGCGTGCAGTCTTTGTCAGAGTAACGACACCTGCCGCTCGTCCATATACCGGATCGGGTTTTCTAGAACTCTAGACCCGATGGGTTACCTACCTGTAGTTTGTGCCCGCCCTTCAATGTAAACTTCTACCCAAATGAATAGGGAACCTTATTGCTGACATCTCCAGGAGTTGACTGAGAAACTACTTAAATGCGAGTGTGGGGGTTGAGAAGTGTGGGGCCGTTCTGGGCGTTGCCGTATATGGGGCAAGTTTTGCCGACGAACATCAGCCGCTTGCCACAAACCTGTGCTCACATCATAGCCGCAAGGGATTGCTAAGTGATATCCAAACAATGGCCGGGCCACCAGCCATACTGATCGCCGTCTAGCTACCTCGAGGCCTCGTAGCTTGGTTAATGCTAGTAGATCGGTACATGTCGCCGAAATGGACGACACATTTGGGTCAAACCATATTCTCTTTCTCACACACCTGGAAATTAATCTTGACTACATACAAAGTGTTTTGAACACGATTCTCCGATGTCACAGATCTACACCAATCCATCAGCTGAAGCTTTGAGCACGAACAAATTTCGTACTCTGCAACTCAAACCGAAGGAGAGGTTAGCAGGAAGTGGCCCTACTTGAAGTCCGACAGGGAATTCGGAGAGCTTAAATTTGCCCATCGGAAGTACAATGACCGTATTTGTCCAGGAAGTCTGACCAGGCGCCTGGAGTCATGCTCTGCGATGAAAGTTACTTTGACCAATTCCGGAAAATGGCAACAAAATCGATTGAAGGTGACTAAAAAAAGTTACACGGGTAAGTTGACGACCTCTGTGGAGATGGCTCGAGACGTCGGCAGTGTTCAAAACAAACGAAAATGCGAGTTCCAGGAACTAGTTGATCAGAAGAAGATCAACTTCCAGCGATCGCTTCTTCTTCTGATCAGTGTTCAAAACGCTTCCAGCTTACCCACGCAAATAGCGGTGGACCTTCCGCACGGAATGACAGTGTGCCGACGACCCTGGCATGAGCCCTCAGAGTCCGCTCTCGCCTTTGTAGCGGATTTTCAACCTTAACGGGCGGATTGACGAGCGCCAGGAATTTATTGGTGGGGAGGCGCGACCGCCGGAGCGGGAACTTTATTCGCCTAACGCCGCGGATTAACACTCGAGCTCAGCAGCAGATAAGGATTGTGGACGCACAAAGATCGTAACGCCTTTAGGATACAGTTACAACCACATGTCTATCAAGTGTGTCGTTTCACGTTCCCACCGTCGATTGTACTCGGTGCGATAACTGCTCTCTGATCATGGAATCGAGCGTCGGTCAAATAACATGTCCTTTCCATCGATCGTGTCGCACTCTTAGTCTTCACCACTTACGTAGTTCCCGGCGGCCGGCCTCTCAAGAGGGGATCACATGCATATCCTTGGGACTCCGCAAAAACGAGGTAACTGCAACCTCCCGAGGTTCCCACACCTTGTGCCGACGATGGTATTCTGATTCATCATCTGGTCATGAGGGCTTGGACAAGCCCGGAGAGGTGAGATCGTATCCGTTAACCGGACTCGGCCACGTTGGTGCCTGTCTACAAGCCACATCAACGTCACTGTAGGCGGTCTTAGAGTGCGTGACGTGAGGGCGACAGAACACTGGACCGTTTTCTGTCTTGTCGATTTTGCTGCTGTGTTCGATCCCGTTAATTGTGATTCCCTGTGTCGGATGGTAGTGAACGGTGTGTGGCTCCATCACCGCTCGAATTCTAGTCCATAGTAATACCTTTCGAGATGGTGTTCGACAATGCTGCCTTACGCCGCTCTCCTGGTTCGCACACGTTACTGACGGAATTATTGAGTATTAAACCCTCCTCCACTCAGCCATCACAGTAGATGCTATAATGGTCGCTCTAGTTTTCACGTTCCTGATCTGCGAAACTTCATGAAATCATCTGCTTGTCAGAGCCCCAGTCTCCCGGACTTCCTAACTTTTGTGATTATTTTGAGGGTGTGCTCATGTTCATGTTACCTGTGACCCTTCTGAAGTCAACAGCTGTAGTGCCATGACTACCCTAAATTCCTTGCATTTCTCCTTCAGGTGGCTGATTTAAGCATCGCATAGGTTGTTTCATGGATTCTTCTTCATAGTCTACAGTGAGGCACCAGAAGATGTCGGTTTCGGGCGATTAAGGGCGGTGCGGCAGTAAATATTGTTAACAACGCTGGGAAGCGCGATGTATCAATCGTAGTCTCAGATTTGGTGGGTTTCTTTGTAGAGGTGGACAGTCATGGAGTCCGTGAAGATAATTGAACCGAGGCACCGAGTTTTTCACAGTTGGGCCGAAGTGAACCTAGTGTCATCAACATCTCGCAACTTTGCTGTCTATCGCCACAGGTCGGATAATAATGCTTACCAATTCATCGAGTTCCAGAAGCGTATCGTCTGGAGGAACTTGGAACCCCCCTTTCCATTTCATTCACTTATCCTTGCTCGGGGCGTGACGATGTGCACCTGTTGCCGTGTGAGGTCGCGGCGACCTACCTGCTCGCCTTTCTATCGGTTTATTCAAACCGATGGATATGGTTAACACTCCTAACGAACAAGACATGGGCGTATATATCTTATTTAACGCGCACCTGTCGATCAGCTGACCTAAGGCTATGACAATAGAGTACTCAGAGTGCAACTTCTGACCGGCAAAGGTGCAGGCTGTTGTCAGCACACGGGAGTCCTGTTTTGGAAATGCTCATTCTCCAAACAAGCAGACGACTGTCTGCCGACCTGGCGCGGAGAACCAAGCCGAATTAACAATGACCACCTGTAGGAGGATATCTAGGCGGTCTCCACTCAGCTAGAGATATGAACGGGTGGAATGGGTTGCACTGAGGCCGACCTCCGCAACACTGCTTGCGCTCGTGCCTATCGTGATCCCCTTAATTCATCACGCAGGTCGGCTGCCGATATTGTTGGACAAACTAACCGAAATAACCCATTACCTCGTCTGCCTGTTAGGACTCCCTGGTTTCGACCCCATACCACAACGTTTATTGGCGGTTGACCATTGTCTATAAGGCAACTTTGTGGAGCCGAAAATGGGAGCTTCGCTCCTGGGAATTTCAGAGTTGAATGGATCTCCTGTTGCGCTTGGTACTTGGGAGGATTGCTGACAGATCTTTGTCGTTAATAACACTCTGCCTATATCATGCTCCTCTGCGCGGCTGCTAGTTGGGCTCGAGAGAGAGAGGGAGAGAGAGAGAGACTGTAAGGCATAACGGAACGAGTGAGTTCCGTAAGAACAATCGGTGAGCGCCCCTCTATCATACATAGTTTTTTAGTGCAGGACATGGAGTTAAGTCTCCCGGGACATGACTTTTAAGGATCACACTCAAAACTTCAATAGACATTCGAGTCGAAGCCAGTCAACTACTGTTGAATAACCACGTAATGTACACTCAACAAACAAGCAGTATCCATTAGAAGGCACACGTAGAACGGCGCGGGACCCAGAAATAGACTTAACTCCTCACAGCAGTGTCATGCAGACAGACTATCAGCTGTTAGATTGTTAGATATTTTCCGTGCTGTCAGTATGGGAAATCATGCAACACGTGTATCACACTTACTGTCTGTTGACATTTTATGCATGTTACACGGTCATCACGCTGTAGCTGTTCGACTTCGGCCCAAATAGCCGTATAACTTTCCGAGTAGAACCTGTAAAAATTCGTCCGACTGATTGCAGGTTAGCGACTGATTCCCGTGACAAACCTTTCAGACTATATATCATTGCTACTTACTCACTGACAGTAACACGGTTATTGTCATATAGAGTGCCCGATTCTGCTCTGTGAACGTCGCAAACCTATACAAAAAAATAGGTTCGCGACCTGGCGCCATATCCTGGGATGATCTAAACGGTAATCTAGGCTCTATTAAATGGTTGCATTAGGTCCAAGTGGCATGCATCTATGGTTTTCAGTGTTCTTTCCAGCAACAATCGTTCTTTCCTTCCACTCTCCAATGTTAGCTTAACATCCACTTAGATGGATACGAAGGTCTGAAAAATCCTCAGTCATCTTCTGTCAGACAACTGCTTGATACCTTGGCTAAAACCTGGCCTTCAAAGTCCTCCTTGTGCCCGAGGAGAACAGACACTAGACTAATTTGTGGCAGCCTACATACTGAAGATATAGTCCGACTTCTACATTCACCTAGGCCATCTGTCGAATATAACAATGTCTTTGTGACTCACAGTCATTCGATTCGCACACATTTAACATTTGTCGCCTTTTTCTTGCCGATTTCATCGAATTTCAAAGGAGGAGAGGGAAAAACAAGGTAACAGTCAGCAGCCGTGGGATGGTGGTCGCCAGGACTGATAATTATATCCGGGTGACTAGCTTGGTGGCTTTGGTCCAGCGTAACCGTGTGAACTGTCTGAAATTTTCTTTACGCACAGGACTGGTTCGTGTAACGTGATTGCAGCCGCCTCTGCAGTAGCCCACAGACGCTGTCCAAGTGATGTAGGGTAGTTTTACCAAACCTTGAAAATCCCTCGAAAGGCTCCTCCGGCATCCACACGGTAGTCTGTGTCTACCAGGCGCGCGAGGATCGAGCTGTTGATGTTCTTTATTCGACCCTTTCCTAACTATGCTGGAAGATGTTCTTTTATTCTTTTGGATTAACGCTGACTAGTGCGACCAATATATTCTGCCCCACGGGAGCAGACGAAGGGGTACATACACATGGAGGTGGTCAGATTTGGTACTTTGTCCTCGCCCTCTCAGTATAGGATGGAACTAGGGGAGAACAGTACACGGGTGTCGGCTGCTGGAAGGGTGCGCGATGCAGCTTCAGTTAAGCGCCTCCTCAGAATGTCACTGGGCGCATGCCCTTGAAAGAGGATCCTGAGTAATAGCTTCTTCTTTCCAGCCGTCAGCATCGGGTGCTTTGACGGTCTGTCGAGCATGTTCCTAACAATGAATCTGTCACAGTGCCCTTTCTGGAGAAAGAGACTTTCGATAATCTTAATCCACCCCCCTCTCTCCCAATGCTCTCAGCTGAGCAGATGCTTCTTATCTTCTGTGACAAATAGTGGACTGAACTACATTTCATGTTAAGTCGTACGAGACTCGCAAAATTGGTGCATTGGCTGGATCACGTTTTCTTACGATAGGCTCTACATCAAATGCTGTCATCAAGCTCTCTACTCAGAAGCACGTCCATTGACTAGGTTTTAATTCCATAGCTATGAACTTAACGTTTTCATGTCGAACTCCCCAAGGAATCCAATTTCTCGCAAACCCGTTAGTAAGTGTTATTTTCGTAAAACAGAAAAATCCAGTTAGGAAGCAACCCCAACATTTTTTGGTGTCAACAAATCTTGCTGT
The DNA here is from genome assembly GCA_902702965.1 of Spirometra erinaceieuropaei. Lineage (NCBI taxonomy): Eukaryota > Metazoa > Platyhelminthes > Cestoda > Diphyllobothriidea > Diphyllobothriidae > Spirometra > Spirometra erinaceieuropaei. The sequence continues at coordinate 41,402 of CACRXP010001423.1, read as the reverse complement.
ATACGGATGTCATTAATGGTTCAGTGAAGTATAACTGGCTGATGACGCCATACGAACGTCTCTTGTATTTACTAATAACAGTTCTCACTTGCTGGTTGTCCTTCCAATCCGTTGGCAACAGCAAGCGCGTTATGAAAGGGGTTTGGGTTTTTGGAATACTGTGAACAATTTGGCTCTCAAGGCAGTCATTATTATGGGATGAGATTTCATCGCTTACAATAATGCGGTAGATGTTCTATCTCATGAAACGTTAATCGAAATTCTGAAATCTGCTTTCCACTCAAAAGGATTACCCAAGTAGGACCGTAATACTAATTTCCGTGAAGCATATTCCCGAAGCGTGTCATTCAGGCTAGGGTGGCGGCTTATAAACAAGCGTCTTTCCGTCTATTTAACGAATGAAGGCGAAATTTCGAGTTCCAGGCGTATGCATAAGTGAAGAAGAAGAGTCAAGCGCCGGAACACTTTGATTATTTTCGCGAGCTTTCTGACTCGAACGGGAGTCCATCGTCAGAGGTAGTAGCAGCACCAGAACAAGCGACAGTTATAAGGTATGTAGGCCAATCATAGACCGACGGTGCAAGACTGGAGGTGACTACGTAGGGCTCTGTACACCGGCACCAGATCGATAAATCGATTGACCGAATTCTCATCCGAGGCCCAGGCTTCAATCAATTCTCGGCCTGTTTTGTTTCCGGCGTGGGCGACTATTTTGGTGGCTGCGAAGTTAAACTCGTGACCCCTTTCGTAGGTGTGGGCGGACTCCTGTACGAGTCTGAAAGCTAAGGACGATAAACAAAATGTTCCGGTGCTCGACTCTTCTTATTCACTCATAAATATATTTAAGTTTATAAAGGCACCGAAAAGACGTAGAAAAATTCGTGTTACATAAATAGTCATTTTTTTACAGAATTTCGTTTTTACGGACAACCGAAAAGGAGCTCCTTCATAGGCGGGCACTTCCGCGTGACTGAAATATCTTAGGATTCTGCTGCACGTTAATTAATATTCCAACCATACTTAAGTAACCTTTTTAAATCGTAAGCTCATGTCAGAATTTCGGCAAACATTTCATTAGATAGGACATCCGCGGTATATTAAGGGCTGACTGAGGCCTATTGGGTCATGCAATCCGTTGCGCGGCAATAGACACCCCCAGCACTCAATAATCGTGGGAGCTGCGCTGCTGCTACAGAATAAACCAATCGAGAAACTTGAAACAGACCAAGGCAGGATGGGTTAGGCGGCCACGTCTGCGACACTGGAAGCAGCCTGTCACCTGCTGGTACTTCGTGCTGCAGATTCACTAGGCCACAAAGCGCGTCATTAAATAGTTGATTTTTTAAAAACCACCATGAGATCGCCCGCCGAAACCGTCAATAGAATCGTGTGAGTTTTCATCGCCTGAGCGGCCTCTGCACACTTATTTGTTGTAATCGACTCATGTGGGGGCTACTTGTCGTAAAACTGAATTATACCCAGCTTAAGTAAGAGGCTTTTATGCTGTGCAGTGTTAGGCCCCTCCGAGCGCTCCTTAGTAATTGAAGCTGATGGTGCTACCTAGTGACCCAGTCGAGGCATGATCTGATAGCCCCCTCCATCATGTTGGCAACCACTACAGACCAGTTGATCCATAGTATTTGTCTCCTGAAAAGTCTGTGTCATTTTAAACAGGATTCACATAGCCCGCACGCGCCTGTCTGTATGTAACAGCACCAATGTGCAGTTTGACAAAGCTGGATGCATCAAAAACTTGCGCGCTGGGCATGTATATTTTTTGGTCCACTTCAAACCACCAGAAGGAAAAGTTGTTGTTTCGATTTTGATTGTTTCGACGATGATAAGACGTCTGCGGCCCTGGCTAGCCTGGAGACGGCGTGGTACCCAGCAATGTTTAGGCCACCTTTTCTAGGCCCTTCCTCTCGTGGGGGCTGGCAGTGCCGCCCCTGTATCGGGCTGCCCATGTGCCGTTGTGGCAAGGCCGAACTCCACTATGGAACCACGACTTCGGGTTGTAGTGGAGAGCGACTCTAATTCGCCGTAAGCCGCGGTCTCCGACGGCGTAGGTAAGCGCGTCAAGGCGATGTCGACGTGGAGATCCATCCCGTCACCGGCTGTCCAGCGGCGTGCAGAGACGAACCACGTTACGACGGTGCCGACGCAAGGCTCCATCCGACCTTCCATCCAGCGGAATCCGCAAACCCTGTGCACACGGCACAGCGCACAGGGCCCCCTCACCTGGTTTAGCCCGCCGGTCGAGACGGTTGCCCGGGGTGTGGCCGCTGAGCAGAGTCCAGCTACGTGGAGCCACAGGAGAGAGTTGGGTGCCAGCAAGTGGACGCTAGGCGCAGTCTCACCTGCAAGCAAGTGAGCGACCACCACGACCATTACGTGAACCCACCGCTGACACCCCTACACCCCAAAAGTAGGTAACATCTAAATTCGTAGCCGCACCTGTTAGGGGTTAGTGTTAGGGGTTAGGGTTACGGGTCAGAGGTTATGTTTATGGTTAGGAGTTAGTGTTGTGGGTTAGAGTTAGGGTTAGGGGTTAGTGTTAAACGCCCTATTACCACCGGTCCCGTATGACCGACGGCTGGGGCTTGTCCACTGCAGATGCGGCTGCGAAATAAGATCCGACCGAAAAGTGAATGACAGAAGCCCGAGTGGAGCAGATATAAGTAAAACCCCGTAAGTGTGTTCGCCACATCGGGTACGCTGTCATTCGCACAACGCCATAATTATAAGGGAAGGAGTTTGAGGCCTTAGCCGTATAAGCGTCTGAGGAACAAAACATGTAGAATTCTCCACAGTTTCCCCTCTCGTTTGCTTCAACTCGGTTCAAGTGATTTGTGGCAAAGGGAACTGTTGTCGTGCCTAGAGAGTATGCTCACTACGCTAAGTAATGCCTGGAAGAATTCGTTCACTGTCCTGAACAGAAGAAGTGCTTAATTCTGGTGTCTTCATTCCTTCTCCCTAACAGGGACTTGGGCGTGTAAATGTGAGGGTTAGGGTATAGCCAGAATTCTAGCCTCAACTAGCCTGGTAAGTCGAGTTTGTTAGAACAAACCGATACCGGATGTCCTCGGCGCGTAGTCTTCGCGAAAATCCCATTTCCACCTCTGTCGCTGAAGAAGTCAGTGGATAGGAAAACACAATTTCCTGTTACCTTGTCGGGAAAGGAGATGGTTATCTTCAAGGCAATTTCGCAAGATATGATCGGGTCAACGTTCCGTTGCAACTGTGCAGAATAGACGCCCGCATTTGCTAACATCGACACTTCGCCCCTCCTCTGTTTGAGACATTCCTCTTCCATTTATCATCGAACTTACTGTACATGACCTAACAGATGAAAGGTGTTGAAACTTACGAATGATTGTCAATCGCTCGCAAACCGACACCAATGCGTGGACCCAATATCTATTTTAATAGAACACAACTTTAAAAGAGTTAAAAATGTAAGACAAATATTAATGTCTTTGTTGCGTTGTTTAGAAATGTCAACTTTTTTAGAAAAACACAAAATCCTGAATAAGTCAAAATGGTTGTAATTTAGTAAACTTCTTTTTTAGATGTACAAAATGTCTGCTCATACCATAAACTGAGAAAATGTGAAAGGAGAAATAAAATAACAATTAAAAATAGTGGTTTGGCAAAGCTTACACTTTTATATCCCTTAAGAATAAGTGTGATTTCAGATATGGCTGTTTGCCAACAGCCTACATTCTGAGCATAGATTCCAAAACAGTTTCTCAATGATTCTTGGTGTCCTTTGCGCTTTTAAATTAGTCGAAATGTGATTCAACAAGAGAAACAGGATTTTGCTTGATTTCACCGATAGGGACGTCGTAGGAACAAAAGTTTTCATAAGGTCACACTCTGCCAGGCCGATCGGCGCCTAATAAGCCTAAATAGAATTGACAGGTGTAGTCGTAAACATACCATTTTGTTTTTATAAAAAGAACTTTTCCTCCGTGAAATTAATTTATACTTTTCGTTCGATCAGGACTACGATAAGTTTCAGATCGGCCTTGAAATATCGTTGAATACTTCATGAATTTCAATGTTTTCACTCAGCTGCCCATAAAGACAGATTCTGTATTTTGTCCGTTAAAAGCTTTAAAAAAGACACGTCTTGGAGGCATTTGCCGAAGTAGCTGGTGTTTGAGCGTTCACTTGCATTTAGCAGGTCGTTTGGGTCATACTTGAAAACTCCCTCAAACAGAAAACCTCGTCGTTGTATAAAATGAACGTGTTCAACAAACATCAACAACAAAGGTGCTTCTGATCAATTGAAAAACATTTTCTAATAAGTTACATTTTTAAGGAGCGTTTAAATACCACATTCCATTGACGGAAGTCTACATACATTTCAATTTAACATGGTGAAGCTAAGAAAAAAATTTAACACTATTAGCCTTTTTTTATATAGCCTCCATTTTCGCTATCTATGCTCATTTTTGGGCCCGTTTTACGAATATGAATGCACTATGGAGTGGCCATATAAATACTGATATTTTGCTGAAACCGTTAATGCCTTGTTCGTTCCATTTCCGAATGAGGTATATGCAGAAGCTAGACTATGCAACGGAAGTCTAGGACAGACATTAGCTTAGAAAATTTCCCGAGTATATCAGGACGTCCATTTTCGCTCAAATTTATGAAGATTTTGCTTGAGAAATTTACGTGAACACACTTTCTGCACAAGAAAAGGATATTTCCTTGAAGCGGCTGGATGGGAGAACAAAATGCGCAACGTCTCGGACGTCCTAAAATTCTCACATAAATTTCTGTCATCAGGTTTCATGAGATAGGTCAAGTACTGCATCATTAACTTTGTTTTATTGCACCCAACTCAGCCTCGTTTCCGCATCAGTGAAACACCGGGTATGTGATTTTTTTTCGCTTTGTCGAAAATTTCGAATTCGAACGACGTCTTGCTCGTAACTCTCTCAGACGCACCCTAACCCTGTTAAGTCACCGGAAGCACGCTGGCGAGAACAAACCGGTACACCTTCTGAATGCTGCCCCAACTCCTCAGCGCACAACATATCTCGTGAAGCGTTAGTTGAAATTCTGAACTATTTCTTCGATTCTAGACGATTTCTTGATTAGGGTTACAATATTAACTACCAAGCAGCATAGGCTTAAGATATTTCAGTCAAGCCAAGATACCGACTTTTGAATAAGCTTCTGTTCGGCCGTCTATAGAAACTGCACTGCGTAAAGATTGACTACGGTATCCGATTTGATGGATTCCAGACGTTGCAGTAGGCTGTACGAGCAACTTGACCCAACGGTGATTAAACTCACGGCTTCCGGTGGAGGCTTGTGGTTCAGGTGGCTGGAGGTCGCTGGGTTTTTCACAGGTTGGACAAAATAAGCAACTGCCTGAGTAGTATGAATTTTCCCGTTCTTCCGAGTTCCTCATAAATTCAATCTTACTTTATGGAAAACGAACACAAAAAGACTCTTTATTGTAGTCATTTTGTAGCAAATCACGTCTTCGTTAAACTGTCTACTCGAGGAAAACGTTTTAAAAACCTCTATTCCCGCATATTTTAGGCCTCACTTGCCATTACAATTGCATTCAGGATTTGAAGTTACATACCGTACATATTCGGTCAAAAAATATCACACATTTTTCTAAATTATTAACAAAGACGACATATGGGACCCACAGAATATGCAGTGGATATGGGCCAGATTGCATACTATATAAGTAGCCGGCCTCCTGGCGTGGTTGACATTTTATGGAGTTGTGCTGCATGATGATCACTATTGCAACAACAATTAAGTAATCTCTCCAGTAGAAAGCACATTACATGAGATAGGCCACCTACTGTATTATTAATTTAAAATTCAACTTTCTACGTTTATACTATGCTTGCAGCCTGGTACCGACAAAGACAATCTTACATCCCGCCGATGTTAGCGTGTTTAAAGGGGTGGACACAGGAAATGCACCAAGGCTCATAAAATGTCTCTGGAACTTTATTGCGCCCTCAAACACAGAAGATCACTTAAATGCGTTTAGCTTGTGGGTATATCGGAACGTATCTTCAATTTACTCCATTAATATTGGCATGCTGACCTGAACATCGGAAAAGGGTTTATCAACGCATTCATGTGCATTTGGTTCCCCCGATTAATTATTAATGTTTCATGATCTGTTAGCAGTGGTATGTACAGACACCGCGTACAGGACACACGAATCATCTCCAAAGTATCGCAAGGATACACATAAATACAGACAGTTATCCGAGGTTTTCTTATAACTTTAGTAAACGAAATTCATATCTAGTGTATATTATCACGTGGTGACATACAAGAGATGGGCTAACTTATGAAATGTCAGCCGAAATGCCGAAATGCGTTTTCGTTTCGAAAAAATTAATTAAGTAGGGTTATAAAACGAATCATTGTACAGCTTAATTCTATGATAATTCAGTTACCTCAGGATGCTGGACTTCGAACAAACTTCTTCCCGACTGCATGCAAAAACTATTCGCTGTAAAAATGACTACTTAGGCAGCATGCAATTGTCTCATTGATTTTCGATGTCCGTAAAAATTCAATAACATTTCATGGAAAACACGCATAAAGATGTTCATTCTTTTACTTATTTAGCGGAAAATTACGTCTTCTTCCGATTTTATACTCGAAGGAAGGGTATCATTCGGTTTTCAAAAACTTTTCCAATTCCCAAATAATTTGGAACCGCGGCCTGCCGTTACACTCGCATTCAGGGTTTCCAAACTACAAGTTGTATATTTTTCTCCTACAGAAAACCATAAATTTCTCTTCGGTATTAAGAGGAGAACATGTGGGGTTCATAAAAGTTGGCAGTGGATTTGAGCCATATTGTTAACTTTACAAGCCACATGGGTAAATGCAGAGACACGACATTCTATGAACGGTATTAAAAAATCTCACAACCAGAAACTTTTTGAAAACCGAATTATGCCCTTCTTTCGAGTATCAAATTGGCAGAAGAAGTAATTTTCTATTGAATGAGCAAAAGAATGAATATTTTGTGCATGTTTTCCCTGCAATATAATTGGGCTTCTAAGCGTATCGAAAATCAACAAGAAAAATGCACACTATTTAAGCATTCATACTACTTAAGTAGTCTCTTTCGCGGGCGTTGTTTTTCCCGGTTGCCACGAAAATAGTCAATCAAAAGTGAGTCTCCTGACGTGACGGAAATATCATGGGATTGCACTGCATGATAATCATTATTACAACCCCACATGAGTAATACCTTCTGGACGAAAACACACTTTAGAATTTTGGTTAACACTTTATGAGATAGTCCGTCTACTGAACATGCTAATCTGTGCATGTTCAGTAGTTGATTCTCGACCTGTTGGTACCAGGCAGTCTTTACGCATTAAACAAGTTGTCATCCAAGGGGAGGGGTACATGGAAAGCTGGCAGTATCGGTACTAGATTTCAAGCTACTATCATAAACAGAAAAGGTCGCATTTCTACTATTATACATAAACACATTTGAACTGATGCAGCACGTATTCCCAGCAGCTATAATGATCAAGACGTAACAATAAATCAAGTGGTACTAGTGAATTCTCAAGATGGTGGCCCTATCACTGGTAGACTAGGCCGCGAGTGAGACGCTGGCCACCACGACCTCCAGGCCCGGTCCCGAATGGAAGGAGAAGGCGGATGCCAATGGGGAGATTAACTGAAGAAGGAGACGGAGAGAGTCGACAGCCGGACGAGGGCACGTCCGGCGTCGGGAGAGCGGCGTCCCAAGTGTCCGTTAGGGAATGCGTCAAAAAGTCTTGAGCTAGGGCACTTCTGACTCGGCCTTGAATCTGATTGGTCGGTTGGGAAGCCAGGTGGACGAATGCCAGACAGCACTGGTACGCGCATGCAGACACTCGCGAGAGGCCCAGCGCTGAGAGAGGCGCTCGGAGCAGAGCCACTGCAGCCCCTGTCAACGTCAAACTAAATGAATTAGGGAACTTTGTGATTATTTCCTCGTCGAAGGGGTTGCACAAACTGAACCCTTGTAAATGTGGGGGGGGGGGGAGTGCAACAATAGAACAAGTGACAGAGATGGGTGTGCGGTCACGGCTCAGTGGATGGCAGGCAGGGGTGGAAAGTGGACCGGTGAGATTGCTAAGCGGCGTATATGGACTAGCGGTGGTTGGTTGGGGCTGGGTGCGGTGGGTCAATGAACCATGCACGCAAGACTCCCAAGGAGCGCCTAGGCCGGTAATGCTGTAGGTAAGACGGATGCTGTCTTGGGTTTGATGCAGACAGCAAAATGGTTTGGCTGGTAGAAGTAAAATTTCCACGAGGCAGCTTTTTTGTAATTGCGCCCGAGGACTGAGTCGGTTTTGGTTAAAATTTGATCCGTCGATATCCGTCAGAATTATTCAAACTTGCAGCTGTTGCATTTATTGCTCGGAGTCTGCACTATTCCGAAAAAAGTAGACCTTATGCGACATTATGGCAGTACCTTCTGGTATTTGTAACTTTGAAGAGATTTTCGAGGAACACACTCAAGCATCGAACTCACCGCAAAGTGTACACAATGCGCCGTTAAGTTAATTGCACGGAAAAAACATTCAGATTTCGGCATCCCTTTTTTCCAGTTTCGTGCATAATGTGAGTACACTCGCACTGAGGGGAGTGTATGATAGAATTCTGGAGGAGAGCCTAAATAATTTAAAGTTTGTACTATAGTGGAAACGTGAAGGTTCAAAGACGTAAAGCGGCCTGTTTGTGATGTGATCGTGAGCAAATTGAATGACTTGAATTAACGAACATGTTCTAAGAAGAATGCTAGGTTGCGTATAATGCATCAGTAAACTCACCCCCAACGACAATGAAGGAGGCGTTATAGAGGGGTCTTATCTCAGCAAATTGTTCTTCCTTTTGCAAGTCTGAATCGAAACGCAGGACTGATTTTGCTTCTTTCCAAATATGAAGAATGTCGGTCTCACGTCGCGACCAGTTAGGTTGAAGGGACACGTTCCTTTATCCTTATCTGGTGCGCCAATCCACTGCTCAACTAGAGCCATAGGTCCGCTTTTATAAAATGATAAAGAAATTAAAAATTCAAGTACTTGCGCGCAATCAGGACTGATCTGAAACATGGGATGACACTCCAGTAAACGTTTGCGAAATTGGACAGTCGCGTGGTGCCACTGGACCAGCATCGGTGGAGCATGTAACTTCAGTTTTTCGTAATTCATCTCTTTTCTAGGGACACTTCTAGCGAAATAACTGCAAAAACGTATGCCTCTGAACTCAGGGAGAGATTATTGCTTCGAAGCAAAGTCAGTACAGTGTCAGCTGGCAAGCGAACAAAGAGGTCACTGCAAATAAAACTTCTTCATTTGGTGGACGCAAATTGCCATCAGCGTTCCGACGTTTGGAGACCTCGCGAAATCCAATGTGGTTGCCAGATTTTCCGAGTTGACACTATAGAAAAGGGGTTAGACAAGAACAACCGGGGAATATTTACGTGTTGGTCATGAATTGAGCTCCACCACTGGAAGCTTCAACATTCCAGCAAGCGCAAATATGCCTTTCGCATTTCCTTGTATCATCTCCATTTGACCAGTGTAAGCGTAATGCACGAGAGAGGTTGAGAGGCTCAACCATGCATAAGCAGTAAGTAAAATCAAAGAACGGATAGAATGGTTACCTTAGAGACACTGATAGTCATCTTTGGACTGGAATATCCTTCCTGAGAGGGCCACTGAGAGCC
>CACRXP010001423.1:0-21446 GCA_902702965.1 Spirometra erinaceieuropaei | reverse complement strand
AAAGCAGCCAGTATCACTCCGAAATTCTCTGGACCGGACGCGACTTCTCCTGGGTGTCCTAACGCAAGAAAATGAACAGATGACATGCAAAGAATGGTCCGCGTCTGCAGCTTTCAGGAATTATCACATTCCAGAACGACTGTAACCAACGATTTAGCCAAAACATCCTGGTCTACTAGTGTTAGCTTCTGATTACACGGATATGTTCTCACAATTGTCTAGGAGTTTGCAGCCTGTTTTACTTAATTCAGACTCAACTTTTTCAAAATGCCAGTCAACGAGAGGGTATGTAAAGATAAGGAAAGCTGACGTTTTAAATTTACAAAAAGGATGCCGCTCTTAGGTTCGAAATGGTGTCTTCATTGTGCACGAGGACAGCGGCGTGTTCTTAACTAGCAGGTATGCGAATCATCGTTGAGGCGGAAGAAACTGATGATTTGGCATTCACAAACTGCAGTGGTGAGCGAAAACAGGTAGTGCCTACGTTACCAATGAGAGTAAGACTGCTTTTAGGACCTGCCCGCAAGTTACAGGTTAGTGTACAGTAGATGAGCTAATTCATGAAATGTCAACCAAAATTTCGAAATGCGTTCCCGTTTCGAAAAGGTAAATTAAGTAGTATTGTAAAACTAATCATGATGCAGCATAAGTTTATAATGATCCAGTTACCTCAGGGTGTCGGATTTTGAAAGAACTTATTTTTGTCTGCATGCAAGATCTATACTCTGCAAAAAATGACCACTTAAGTAGCATGCAATTTTCTCATTGATTTTCGATGCTCTTGAGAATTCAATTATATTTCATGGAAAACATGCATAGAAATATTCATTCTTTTACTTATTCGGTAGAAAATCACGTCTTCTTCCAAGTTCATACTCAAAAAAAGAGTAGAATTCGGTTTTAAAAAAGTTTTTAATTGTGAAATTTTTTAATACCGTTAAATGGCCGTTCATGAAACGTCATGTATCTGCATTTACGAATGTGGCTTGTAAAATTAACAATATTGCTTAAATCCACTGCTTTAATTTTATGAACCTCATATGGTCTCCTCTTAAAACCGTAGAGAAATGCATGCATTATTGTTAACTTTACATACCACATTCGTAAATGCAGATACAGGACGTTTCATGAACGGCCATTTAACGGTATTAAAAAATTTCACAATTAAAAACTTTTTTAAAACCGAATTCTACTCTTCTTTTGAGTATGAACTTGGAAGAAGACGTGATTTTCTACCGAATAAGTAAAAGAATGAATATTTCTATGCATGTTTTCCATGAAATATAATTGAATTCTCAAGAGCATCGAAAATCAATGAGAAAATTGCATGCTACTTAAGTGGTCATTTTTTGCAGAGTATAGATCTTGCATGCAGCCAAAAATAAGTTCTTTCAAAATCCGACACCCTGAGGTAACTGGATCATTATAGATTTAGGCTGCACCATGATCAGTTTTACAACACTACCTAATTTATCTTTTCGAAACGAGAACGCATTTCGAAATTTTGGTTGACATTTCATGAATTAGCACGATTGAACTAAAAGATCGCAGCAAACGCGGTGTTTGCGTTCAAGCGCGGGGATGTTGATGACTCAGTCCCTGATGATGGATTCGAGTGAGAATCCGAAACTTCAGGCTAATAAAGCTTTTGTTCCAGCGACCGTGTCTCCTTCGCGATGTCGGTGTGGTCTGCCGGTGGCAGGCGTCTGAGCTCACATGGAATAGGCCTATCACATGTTCTTCAAATGCAAGTAAGCTCATTGTCCTAGCCGTCTGTTCCTTAACACCGAGACTTTCAAGCTTGGTACGTAGACATTGTAGCCCGTTAACTCCAAGTAGAGCATCGCTGTAATTTTGACATCTGTGGAGATATTCGTACAACCAATTGTTGCAGGAAGACGGCAAGCATTGTCGGTAGCGGCAATCTGCCAAGGAAGTGTTAACCTCCCTGTCAGATAAGTCAAATGGGAAAAAGCGAGTTTGAATAAAACATACGCGTAGGTGAACGATCATCCTCACCGTTTGATCATCAGGCCTGCTCTGATACAAATATCCGGTTTGGTAGAAGAGTCAGTCATATGAAAGGATCACTTTTGGCATTAGAGTGGGGAGGACGGGGGACTAGAGTTGTTCTAGGAGGGGGAGAGGGCAGTAATAAAGCCAACTGGTGTGGGAGAGCCGGGGGGTAATGGGGAGGAAGTACGCAAGAGCCGGTTTTCACATGTCGTGAGGGTGGATAAATTGACTAGTCGGCCAGCGTGCCGCGTTGTTTGTACGTTAATTACTCTACCGATCGATGGGTGAGGTAGCGCCCGGGTTACCTTTAATAATTTTTCGAATGTTTTTCCTGAGCAGGGAACAGGAATGGCCAGGTGCGCGGAGACCGCTCCCCGCTGTCCACATTGTCTACTTACCTAGTAGACTCGAAATGTTAGATGGGACAACTCTAGGCAAGCCACTCTGTTCACATTTCAGACATCCTTGTGGAACAACGTCCTGTCCTCCGACTTACATGTTGTGCTCACAGGACCAAGTAAATCAGCAAATGAAATTGATGGGTTCTGAGTAGACAGCCCGCGACCTCTTTTTGTACGGCGGTGCGTGCAGTAAGAGAATACGTAATCTCACGGCTGGTCGTTCCGCAGTTTCAAAAACAAACATGCTATAGGTAGATATATTCCAGAAAGGTCCAGATGGATAGGGCAATGTGGCGGCACATAACGCCAATTCAAACTCAGGCGACGATCAGCTCCCCACAGATCAGTAGGGGCTTCCGCCCATCCGGAACACGACACCGGTCAACGTTAACGCTGCAAGCCAGAGCGAAAAGAAACGGTTGATATGATGGTGTGCACATCCCTGCTGTTGCGTACTTTTTATGCTTGTCCACCACCTGACTGCACGTCCACGAAGGCAGCAAAAATGCCATTGAACGCTGTGCCACTCTATCCTATGACGATGAAAGTGTGCCTGCTCTCCAAGTAGCACTACAACAATCTTGGGGTTTGCTGACTGAAGCGAACAGTAGGGCTCTGGGAAGCAGTTCGGAAGAAGAAGAAGATGCGGTCGATGGAGGAAGAAGTTTATTAGCCCGACGTTTCGGATTTTCCCTAGGAAGCATCATCAGAGGCAGTCGCAGATGATAGGTTAGAGTAAGAATCCGAAACTTCAGGCCGATAAACTTCTTGTTCCAACGATAGCATCCCCTTCTTCTTCTTCTTCTTCTTCTTCTTCTGAATCTTGAGATTTTTTCCTCCTAGTTTCCTTTTTACTGTATATAGAGAACGCATTTTCTAATTGGCCAGTATTTCTGGGGCGTTTCGGCATTCACTGCAAGAAAACCCAAGAAGCCTGTTAGTCTAACATTAGAAGCATATGCGGGCCAACGTTTCAACACTGTAGAAGGATGTCGTATCCACGAAAAAGATTACACGTAGGAAATCTTTTGACCGCTTATTCTGTGAAGTATAACTGACTTTGCACGAATGACGAAAGTGGTGGAACAAAATATAACATGTAACTGGTAGATGCTTTCACTAGTATGACTGTGGTACTTGATAGGGGACATCTGCGTTTGCAAATCATCCTTCCTGTCTTGTAAAATCACGTGAGTCAGAAGCTCCGTTCAATATTTCCCGACAGTCGGCCCTTATATAATTCCCTTTGGCTCGGTACACTGCTTTATTGATAATTTTCCCTATTCACTCGACTGAACAGATGAGTCATAGTGAAAAGAACTGAAACGCATAGCTTCCAGAATCGCTAGACAGGTGTCACGTGACCCAGCAGTAAATGACCGCCCAAAGTCGCCTTGTCATCCCTCACGGATTCAATAATTCCCTGAGAGGTGCGATAACTCAGTAAACATTTGGCGTTGAATAGTGGACCGCTGCAACAAATGCAAAAGCTCGTATAACAGTAGCACTAACCTAGATGGCGGGATTTTGAAATCGAGCCGTTGTAACGGCCGAAGACGTTGAGGGTGGCACACAAGGCCTAACGTGGGACACTATATATAACTCCTGGCTAATACTGATCCGAAGGGAGTTGTTAGACGGGTCATCGGTCTCATCCAAGCTGAGAGTAGGAAAAGTCAAATGGTACGAAATATGTGCACTAAGAACAGCGGGATCTACACATCGGAAAATGTTAAATGATACAAAAGGGGGATGAGATTTACAGCAGGAGCGATGATCCGTCTGAATGAGGAGGTGAGACTTACATACCAGCAAGACAACCGGCGGGGAATGCAGCGCTGTCGGAAACTGCGGGGTGGGGCCGTGGAAAGTGCCGAAGTAGAGCGGGTAATACGGTACGGTAACGGCGGTAACGGCAGTAACAGCGGGTCGGCGAGGATGTGAGGATAGAACACCGGCTTTTTACGCCGACACGTGCTCACTGTACCTCCATCCTGGATCCGCGCTCAAAAGTGCCACTTTATTCTAACAATGCACAGTTCATGGGACGTTACATTGTCATACTTTTTCCGATCTTCATTCGCACGGGAATTTTCTTATATGCACATCCGTTGGCCTATTTCATTCACCATATGCCGATTTTCCCCCTCTTTGTTTATCTGGATCACAATAATGAGGCCATTTGCACACTACGCTAGCATTGTTTTGAAGAAACTCGAATCTGACATGGATTTCATAATTTTATTAATCGGCAACTCATTATGATGTCGATAGTTGCAGTTTTCGGCAGCTGTGATATGTGATCTTCTGGTGTTATCTGTTTTTCATACCTATTTTATCCACTGTGAAGGGAGGCTTTATTTGTTGAAATTTTTGGAATGATACTTCCAAAATAGAGCGTTCCTCTCTCTCAAGTTAGCCTGCTTGGAGTACGATGTGGACTTTCCCGCCTGAAATTGAGCTCAATTCAAGTGACCCCGCGGGCCACAGAACATTAACGGACGTTTTTTGACTTTCAGGAACACGTGGTAAACTTTTGTCTGGATAGGATGATTCGATAACCCGAAGGGATATTTGAGCCTCAAGGTCCGAACTGCAACACTTTCTAGCGGAAGCTTCAGCTCCTAACTCCCGACTTGGTCCAAAATCAGCCTAGTAACTCTTACGCTTTAGATAGGGTCGCAATTCTCAGTTGATGCACTCCTAAACAAATTATCTTCGAGTGAGTGTGCAGCCTTAGAAAGCGCTCCTATTAACAGGATCACCTTCTGGCTCGTTTAGTGTTCTGCACAATTTAGGCGAGCGAATATCTTAATCGGAAGCCAAAGCTGCCTGTATTCGCGCCCCTAAGAGAAAATCTAAACTGTGAGACTGCGATACGAATCGATCAGAAGATGCGTCATCCTGTTCTGTTGAGACAATTTCTTTTTCATTAATAGTACCTGCACGTGACTTGGGTGTGAACACATCCAGGCGGGCTGCATTCAAAGTCAAACTGTGCTGAAATGTGTCGCTGCGCTCGGCGGGTGCGTAACAGCTGGTTTGCTGACTGTCTTCCTTCGAGTGTCTTCACAGTCCAGAATTGATGTAACTGCTGGAACCGGTGAGATCCATTTGGCATGTTTCAAAAGGGAGTTAATTCAAGGTCTTTCAACTGGATTCAGCTCTAGCTAAAATATACTGGTTTTTATAAAGCGCAAACCGATCACGAAGCACATAAGCCTCGACTGGGTGGCGAAATTTCTGAACAGAAAACTTCATGCCAGGCCGAATTCACCTGATTCCAAGGCCCCCTACACTTGCTGCTGGACAGGCACTACTCACCAAGCTGTAGGGAAAACAGAGAGGGTCGAACTTAAATATTCAGGAGGTGGGGTTGTGATCGAGAGAATCTGACGGAGAGAGAGAGAGAGAGGAAAAGTCGACAACTCCACTTTTGGGCTCCCGTCCAACCTGAGCGGAAAATGCTATTCTGTCAGCTGACGGTCGTGGCTCGTTTGGTGGTGACAGCCTGTTCACTGGCCAAGCAATCATCACGCCAGCAACCAACACGGATGATGAGATTTCAGCAATTAACAACTTGCATGTTGGCCATCAAGCAATTAGCGCACCAGACAACAACAATTCTTGATGAAGGGGAGAACGGTTGATTACCACAGGTATGCGGTAGCGTAGCGACTGCATCCTATAAATACCGCAAATTTCTGTGCACTAATCACCTTTTCCTGTCACTGTCTCTGATGATGAGTCCAAGTGAAAATCCGAAATGTAAGGCGAATAAAGCCTTTGTTTCAGCGATCGCTTCCACTTCTTGTGTTCACCGTGTCTGCTGCGGTCTCCAGGAAGAATTATGGATATGAGAAGGCAGTCAATTGTCCTACGTGGCGAAATTGCAGGACTTTCGCTGAGGCCACCGTGAATTGCTTCGTTTCTTTGTTCCGTTTCCATGGCTTAATACCCGATGGGACTCAATTATAGGTCAATTTAATATATGCTTGCGAAATTCGACTGAGATCGATCAGCTCTTGGCGGCGATATGCAGATTTCGGCAAAACGCGATCGAGGCAGGAACTGACTTTGTTTTTTTCCTTTGTCGGGGACAGTGACAGCTCTTATGAAGAAAAGCGGTTCATAAATATTTGCACTCAAAATTTATTACATAAGATCTACGGCCTCAACAGCGATACTGAATCCTCTCGATTCTATCCTACAATAAGGATAAGTGGGGGCCGCTCTCACGTAACTTTGATTGTAACAGACAGAGCTTGAAACTGTAACTTATCTGGTAGAGCGTTTGCAACTAGCGTCCTATGGAGCAACTCGGGGTTAAGGGAGTGTCCTGCTGGGGGGTACACTACGCAAGATGTGGTAGGTCCCAACATGTGCCCGATGCAGGTGGTACCTTCTTCAGCACGTCCCTTAACTGGGACTTAACCATCACCTGTGCCTTCCCGAATCTTGGTTCTACCCAGAGGCTACATCCCCGTAGCCGCCTCAACTGGCGACGTTAACAAAATAAGGGTATCCTGTGTTGCATCTCTCCAAACCTGGCGATTCATTTTCTATTCCCTCCCTCCTTTCCTTTCTATTTCTCTTCCCACCCCTTTCTACTTCACATTCCCTCTCTTCCCTCTCCTCACTTCCATCCTCCTTTCCTCTCCTTCCTTCCGTCACCTACAGCTTCAATAATCCTTCGCATAGAACGACTTCCAATCGCGTGAGCAGCCCATACTAATTCGAGCAGCTCCAACTATAAGCAAAACCATGACCCATAGCAGGGTTCGGCAGCCGTCTAGAATGCCTAAGCAGCACTATTTAGGTATAACACTGATAACCCCCTCGCGGATGAATCGGGCTAGAAAATGGACTTTAAAAAATACTGGGATAACGTCATCTGTACGTTGACCGTGACTTGTAGATGTACAACTCACTTTAGAAACAATTAACGAGACCTGAAGGATTTTTCCCAAATACGAATTGAAAACAGGCATGTACAGCGGGATTTATTGGGACCAATAAATTTCGTGAGGGCTTTTCAACTGCAGCCCGTCTCTGCATAACATAACCATTTTGCAAGTTTGTGTAGGTGAACTAGACACAGAGAGAATTGGCCATAAAGGTATGTCCTTTTTATGCGTTTTTGATAGACTATATAGTCTGGGGATATGTGTGTCTCTCGGCTTTAGAGATAGTTCGGTTTTAGTATCAATCAGGTTTTTGTCCAGCAACTATTTAATCTTTTTCTAGACTGAGTCTTCAAATGACTTGGTTTTATCTTTCCCAGACTCCACTAGACGAAATCTGCTCTAATAATTTGAAATGCACCTCATTTTCCTCATTCTCCCTAACCGGGAGGTCTATTTGAGGAAAATAAAGTGCATTTCAAATGCTCAGACCAAATTCCGCTCAGAGACGTCTGGAAAAGAAGAAACCAAGACATTGGAAGACTCAGTCTAGAAAAAGGTTCAATAATTGCTGGACAAAAACCTGACTGATACTAAAACCGAACTATCTCTAAAACCGAGAGGCACACATAGCTCCAGACTATATGGTCGACCGGAAACGCGTAAGAAAGACGTACCTTTTTTGGCCAATTCTCTCTATGTCTAATTCACCTACACACAAACCAGCAAAATGGTTTTTCAAGGAGCTAGAACAAATTCGACAATTGATTTCCATCTACACGATAAAACTCAAGAACACTCTGAAAATTTCGCATACAGCCTCTGCAAACGCCTCCATCGTCGCACATAAGGCAAACCCCACGACGATCATCACCGGCGGAAATACTCCCGATGCCCCGGCGCTGCCGTCGCCGCGGCGAGGATGCTTATCCTTCCACTTCCGGAGCCCCGTCAACCACCAGCCTCCAGCAAGATTCTGCTTCGTTTTTACTAGAAGATAATTTTCACTCCTCGAGCACATCGATGAGGAAAACATGCATAAAAATATTTAGTCTTTTGCTCATTCGGCAAACAATTACGTCTGCATCTAATCTTCTACTCGAAGGAAGGGTATAATTCGGTTTTCAAAAAATTTTCCAATTTCCGAATAATTTTGAATCTGCCCTACCGTTCCACTTGGATTCAGCGTTTCCAAACTACAAGCCGTATATATTCCGCGTACGGAAAACCACACATGTCTCCACGGTACTAAAGGAGGACCATATAGGGTTCATAAAATTAGGCAGTGGATTTGATCCATATTGTTAATTTTACAAGCCACATTGGTAAACGCAAAGACATGACGTTCTATGAACGGCCATTTCAGGGGAATAAAGCGTCTCACAATTAGAAACCTTTTAAAAAGTAATTATACCATTCCTTCGAGTGCAAAATAGGAAGAAGACGTAATTTTCTCCCGAATAAGCGGGAGATCGAATATTTTTTATCCATGTTTTTCATGGAATATAATTAGCCTTTTAGGGGCATCGAAAAGCAATGGAAGTTCATTCGAAAGCCGGCATCCTGAGGTAACTGAAATATTATAGAATTATGTTGCAGGCTGACTAGTTTTACAACCCAACTTAATTAATCTTTTCGAACCGAAAATGCATTTCGGAATTTCACTTGACATTTCGTGAGTTAGCCCACCTACTGTACTTACTGTGCGAGACGGTGTCGATGATATTTTAAAAATCCATAGAAGAAGATGAACTGCCGAAAGAATTAAATAACTGCCCTACCTTCCTGATGTAAAAGAAGAGGTCTAGAGAGGAGCTAGAAAACTGCACTCCCATTAGTTTAGTCTGCATTTTATTCGCGGTCATGGAAAGACATATTATGAGGCAGATAATAATGTACGTATAAAGAGCAGAGGAACCTATTATATGCAGCCCAGCACGGATTTCGTCGTGGTTAATCATGCCTGTCAGCGAATTTTAATTGTAGGAAAAATGGACAAAAGCCGCTGACCGCGGCGGCCTAACAGATGCAGTTTTCTTTGACTTGACGAAGGCTTTTGATGGCGTTCCTCATCGACGAATGCCACAAAAGAGTTGGCAGGGTGGAGGCCATGGCAACGTTTTTAATTACATTAAAAGGTTTCTGTCATCCGGGCTGCAAAGAGCGGTTGTTGGCGCCACAACATCCGAATGGATATCAGTAGAAAGTGGTGCCCCACGGGGTTCGGCATTAGGTCCCCTTTTCTTCCAAATCCATATAAACGACTGCACTGAGCATCATGGGTGCGATATCGTCATGTTTAATGTCTGGAAAGAATTCAGCTGTCCCGACGATGCACAGAAACTACAAGATAAGATTGCTAAACTGGCAGTCTGTGCCACTAAGTGGCTTCAAAATTTTGATGGGTCCATATCCTTAGTCTTAAGCTTCAAAGTTAACAGGCGATTTTTTTACAAAGTATCAGTTCTGCATAAATGAGATTCCATTAAAAGAAGTGATTGTGCAGAATAGCCTAGCTATCTAAGCGACTGAAGACTTACTGTCTCCCAAACATTGCAAAACTAAAATCCAAAATCAACGAGATCAGCATATTAGATTAGACATGCTTTCGTATTATTTCCTCCCGATCTGTTCGCGCAGATTATCGGTGTCGACGTTAGACCTTATCCAGAAAACGGAATGACAGCCTAGATGCCCTAGTTGATGAGAGACAGCGACCAAATCTAGTAATTGCAACAACGTGCGGCAAGACTGGTGCGTGGACATAGGAATATATCATATCCAGAAAGGCTGATCCAGGTCAGTTTGTTACGCCTATTCTATAGACAAAAGAGGTACAACCAGATCTGGACATTCCTCATTATCTGCAGACATGACTGTCTGCTCAAACCCGAAGCTTTCTTCAAGCATTCAAAGACGAGTCACCTGCATAGTTATCCGTACACAGTTAAACGTCAGTATACGCGTCCTGGCCAGCGAAAGTTTAATTTAAACCAGGGAATAATTCGACCGTGAAACTCACTCCCAAGCGATGTTGTGACTTCTGATACAGTGGCGAAGACCCGCACCTAGATGTACCTTAACAACCCTTGGTTCACAACGGACCCCGATCAGGATTTTATACGCCAGGGGGATGAGGGGCCGGCGTGGATCCCATTTGGCGCTGCGTGAGTCTGCAAGTGGGCATGCCGCAACACCCAAAATGTGGGCATTTGTGCACTTTCCCAATAACGCCTGACGAACTCAGCTCTAGCTTATATTGCCGGGTCGCCGTATCTACCGCAAAGTCGGTTTTGCGGACACATACATCTCCCCGAAACAGATAAGTTACAAGAAAACCCTCCGGCAACGATCGGGTGAGGGACCCCAAACACACATGACCAGCCAAAAGTGCCTATCTTACGGGAACGGTGGTAATAAGGGTTTTATGGGTGGGACCGATATATCTGTCGTAAGTGGTGTGGTGGAAAAGACAAAGAATCCCAAATCAAAAGTCAGGGAAGACGGTTTGAGTCGAACAACCTTTACTGTTAGGAAGTGAGTACACCGAGGCTCTGTGGGCAGTCGCTGCGAGCGCGCTCTCCGGGCAAGTTGTTGTCTGAGTCCGCCTTCGAGGTGCTGAGACCCAGCGCGTGTGTGCGTCCTTCGTTGTCTCCGCGTCCGCCAGCCAATCAGAGGGGGGACAGCGTTGATTGGCTTGGAGCACTCGCGAGGCTAATGACAAGCCTCGCGCGTCCCAGCAGCGTGAGGCGGACAGTAAGGCGGCGTGACAAAAGCGGAGGGCAAGGAGACGCGAACTGCCACATATGCATAGAGGAATGACAGAATAAGTATAGATAACTGGTAAATACGTTTTTAGTGTGGGAAGGTTTTATTGAATTGACATATAGCAACCGAAAATAAGCAGGACAATTAAAAAAATAAACGTTAAGTGTTTACAACGATCGCTTCTCAACTCTCTGAGATGAGGTCATTGTAGATAATGCCCCAGACCGTCTACAACAGACGACCCATTCTTGAACAATGAATCACCAGATCGGAATGATCGTGTCGGACTAAAACCCACTTAAAAAGTATAGTAGGTATTCATTGTATACCACAAATTGCTTGGGGTCCTCCTCGCGATCCTTACCAACTCACCTTCCATCATTAACCACAGAGACAAAATAGGGATTCTCACGTAAATGGGGAACGTCTTCTTCGACTCCTTCTCCATTTGGCCTCCACAACACCACAAAATGTGAGATCCGAGCAGGCCACCCACATTTTATAAAACCGTGGTGTATGTGAGGAGGCCAGGTCGCATATGACAGGCATAGACGCGCTCTTTAGTACCTCCAGTTACGTATGTTCAATCCCAGCATTAGATGACTGATCGAGTCGACCAAACAGCTGGTGTCTGGAAGAGGGCAGTCGGGGTGAGAAAGACTCTGAGAAATCTATCTTCTCGGAACTTCAGCGCATCCCTCGTCAAAAAAACAATCTGAAGGGCTGTCAGACGACAGTGGCTTAATGTACTTTTACTTGGTACGGCTGCGCTCATGCCCGATCTAGTCGGCCTCGATGATATCCAGAAGTGTACCCCTCCACGCGCGACGATCCGCAACAGCAGATCTGGACAGTTCAACCCCACCTCTTTGTCAACGAGCGAGACTGAATACCGAAGGTCCGAAAGTTACCTCCATGTCTTGGCGGACTCTGTCCAGCCAGATTTTGAGTTGACCCCACTCTTCGACGCTTGGGGGTAACGGTGCCGGCTAGGGGGCAGTCACGCTGGGCTCCTGAGTTAAATGACGGAGACGATGCCCTAACGACCTCAGTCGTCTTTCTTGGATGGCCTGGATTATTCTTGCGATACTGTCACAGCGAAAGCGAACTGTCTTACCGTGGCGCCTATGACTCTCCTACTCAGTAGGGATGTGAGTCACCTCCCTTTCTTGTTGTGTTAACCCCTGATTCTTTGCGCGCGGACCAGAATATGTATGTTACGCTTAGGCAGGGCTTCACGTCCTACCAGCCATCAACGCCCGATACCACTTCCGGTCTTCTTGACTCTGTCTTGACACCGACCCAGGTGGGAGAGGAGGCGAGGTTGCGGTGTACAGTGCTCAAACCTACTATCGCTATGGATCAATGCGCGAGCAAGCCACCGTCCTTTGCCCACGATTGCGCGAGGCTCACGGCAGACACTGTCGTCCACGGCGTTTAAATTCTCATGTAATAAATCCTAAATCGGAATGGAGTTTAATTTGCCTCGGTCAGGATAGAACAAAGTCATTTCCATTATTCCGAAGGTTCATTTATAGTAGACAAATCGCCGAGTAGGCGTCAAAAGGCCTCAGTGCTACCAAATTGCCGGCTGTTGATAAAAACGCGATGTCTGTCAGCAGTGGATACAAACAGTGTTCATTCAGACCATCCTATCGACTGCTCTCGAAAGACATAATTATCATCTGGTCGACACATACACACGACGCGGCAGTTCAACAGTCGCACACAAGGGCGCATTTCGCATTTTTTGAAAATATCTTTTTAATATGTCATATCTACCGGATATTTCACATCAAGACCGCTACAGACGAGGACATTTCCGTAGTTGGTGACGAGTCTACGAGCCAGGTCAGCTTCAAAATGCGCCGATGGATTCCTGAAGAGGAAACTACGTTGGCGGAAGCCAGGGCCTTCGCCCCTCGTCCAACACTTCGGATTTATGCTCCGACCCACACCCAGCAAACGGAATTTTTAAACAAATTGTGCCTGCAGTATTCACAGACCGTAGTTACTAGGCCAACACAAGCATTTTACTACTGACATGTATGAGAGGTGTTCGTCGTTTGGCCGATGATTTCATGGGTAATCATGTCCGAGTCATTTACGTTTCGGGTTTCGTTGAAAGTAAGCGGTGGTTGGCTTTTTGATTTCTATAATGTGACCTACCTCCCGTAAGCAGCCCGGGAAGATTTTGGGTAAATTTCATTCACCAATCTCACTAGCCCTCGACTTGTGTTGACTTACCACTTGAATTCATAGGTTAATTTACTGTTACGCACATTTAATGAGCATAACTGAGACGTAGGCTACAGAGTGTGTCTAATTGTAGCGATTTTTCTGATGTTTTTCAGAAGAATCGCTAAGGCAATCCAGAAGAGGGTTATCA
The DNA here is from genome assembly GCA_902702965.1 of Spirometra erinaceieuropaei. Taxonomy (NCBI): domain Eukaryota; kingdom Metazoa; phylum Platyhelminthes; class Cestoda; order Diphyllobothriidea; family Diphyllobothriidae; genus Spirometra; species Spirometra erinaceieuropaei. The sequence continues at coordinate 7,968 of CACRXP010001423.1, read as the reverse complement.
ATTCTTGGTTTAAGTCTTTCCAATCTCATAACATTTTCCGCCGGTCTGCCATTTTAAATTATGCTGTACGGCATTGAGGCAAGCTTGACAATACAACTTGAAGAAGTTCAGCATCCCCTTCTCGCTTCTAAGACCTGATGTCCTGAGGCTTCTTGAGTTGATTGTACCTAGTAAAGCAGAAACCAGAATATAGCATATTTCTGAGCCCATATTTTTAATGGAATAATCAGCGAATTGTGAATCAGTAGTCAATTACGTGTACGTCTTTCTAGCTGCGATCATACCTGTTCTAGCTGGTCTGGATGATTTCGCAAACTGTACCTTTTTGCACGTGGAGTTTTGTGACGGTAGATCTGGAGAGCCCGGCCCATTCCCTCCAACAGCGACGGAGACCGAATGATGGTTCGAGCGTCTCCAAAGACGATGTCCCAGTGTGCTCCACACCGTGCTGGGCACAGGAGTGTGCCTTGCGTGTGAATTAGTTTGTAGCTATAGCAGACTTGCGCAGCATCTACCGCACTCCCTCCTCCCCCATCCACTTGCGAGTTTAGGCGCAGAGGCTAACAAAGCTGAACAGCCTCCCTTCGCTTGCCCCACACGACCTGGTTCCCGCACAATGTGGCAGGTTTGCAGACACGACAGTTCGGCCGTCGTTGCCGACGATGTCCACCGCGGCCTCCACAGCAAGGTGAAGCAGGGATGGTGGCTTGCGCAGCATCTACCGCACTCTCTCCTCCCTCACCTGAATCCGGTGTCAGGACAGAGTCAAGACGACCGGAGGCGGAGGAGGTCTCAGGTGGATTGCGCGGCCAAACCCGCACCAATAGGGAAAGTCGCAGGGGTCGCAATGTACGCGTCGTCCGCCGGCAACTGGGTCTGCAACCGCACCCCGAGATGTTGGTCCTCGTAATGGGTGCGCATTCCGATAACTCCTACCAGGATCCCATATGGCCCCCCTGTTGGTTCAGCGCATTTACCACGTGGCCCATTTGGGGGGGGGGCGGTTTGCACACATCCTCATCCATCTGAGGGTTTGGGTGCCTGGGCTAACAAAGCTAATCCGCTTGTACCCATGACCTGGTTCTCACACAGTGTGCCAAGTTTGCACACAAAGGGGTCAGCTCGGATCTCATGTGTGCGAGAGTGCGTTAATGCCATTGAGCCTGACTCTCAATCCTCGACCCACTTACCCCACACATGCGCAACACTGGTCGCGCGGCACGAGTTACCCCGTCAATCGGCAGCCTTTGAAGCCACGAGAGGGATCACCCCAACCACATCCACACTTAAAACATGACGCTTCTTGCGCCGTTACTAGTACTCGGTGGAAACCGACATATCTTACTCGTTCCGATGGCAACATACTGTCGCACGCACGAGTACCCTGCGCGTGCTGACTACTCCCTCCCTGCCTTACAGTCTGAGACAGCATACACCCACGAGTACTGCAAACTGCATATTTCATAATCTGCAAATAATAGAGGGTAAATCTTCTTGATATACTAAGATATCGGGTCTCTAGGATATACGCATAATGTTGTGGCCACGAGAACCAAGTTAGCCCGTCAGTCGACAAACTTCTAAACTACGAATTTTAACAAGTCGTGATAGATTCAAAGACGTCTGGTTCATAACAGTAAGAAATGCGCCCATTTGCCTCGTGAGTGGATTCCCAAGAGTCGACCTCATTCTCTCTTCTATCTCCTGCACACCAGCCGACGGTCCATCAGGATCGGGCTTAGCAACTGACACAGCTACAGTAGTCCGCCTATTTGTGTCAAACACGACCTCCTAACAAATTTAGGTACCAGGATACAGCAGGAACACGCCCCCACTTGTTTGACGCATGTTCTGGGCAGGTGGTTAGTGATGTTGCTTGAGTTTATTTCTGGTCTGGGAGGGGGCGGGACAAGATGCGGTAACGAGCCCTGGATTGCAGTGTTTTATCCCAGAATCACGTATAGGTGCATACGCCCGAGTACGTTCATGCGATGGATGAATGTCATTGGGCAAATGAAGCGGGTACGTCAAATGTAATGTAGGACACTTTGCAATGATTCACCAGTCGCACTGCAATGGATTCACAGGTGACTGATCAGGCGAATGTGTATTGTAAATATGCGTTCACAGTGAGGATTGCCTGGGATACAGTCCGCAATGCTAGCGCAAAGGGCGTTCGTGATAGCGGTGGCGGTGATGATGGGAGTTGCAGTGAGTGGCAAGACGTGAGGAGTGTTCATACCGCTGGGGGGGGGTAATGGTGGTGGTCGTCGTCGCCGCCGCCGCCGCCACCGCCGCCGCCGCCGCCACCGCCGCCGCCGCCACCGTCGCTGCTGTTAGCACTAGACCTATGATATTGTTGCTGAAGGTAGTGGTGGGCGACAGCACTTGTTAGCTAGTGCTGGTGGTGGTGGTGATTGTCGTCGAAGACTTCGCGGGGGGATTCGGTAGGGTAGATCGATTTCTGTTGACCTCCGCCTCGACGCCTCCAGGTAGGCAACTATGTCCTATCGAGAGCAGTGACACGGAGCTCATGAGGCGGGTAAAGACGAAGGACGTGTCAAAACCAGACAAGTCGTCTTTCGTGGATAGCCTGAGATATCCTCTCGATGTTGTCACAACGAGCGCGTATTGCATCATTTGATGCGAAGTCTCAGCCCTCCACTCGAAGGATGGTTTTCAGGTAAAGGTACACAGTTGCCTTCAGTTTACTATCGTCGTTTACGCGCTTGGCCCACTGTTCGCAACCGTATAGGGTGATTGACTGGATCGATACATGATGCACGGGAATCTTTATGCCGATGTTTATATCGTGGAGGGTCCATCAACACTTTCTAGCATCGGGATGACGCAGACAAACTGACTCTAACACAGTATTTGACACCCTAAATCAATAAAATATACCTGACACACCGTCGAACAATTCAGAGGCACAAAAGTCGTCATCAGGGAGGTTTCTAACTGACAGAAAATCTCGGTGCGCCTCGGAAGGGAGGATCAGACTACAGCAGCTTTCTTCTCACGCCATGCGTAGGGATAATCGTGTGTGCGGCACCTGCGACCGCTAATGTAACTACGTGAACCCATCATCTACGACCATTTGCAGTCGCTTTTAATTTGTCCTGCTATTAATTCGTGATGGTTACTTAGTTCGTTTGAGAGAGATGGAGCCGATGTGTCCCTTTACTCATTAGCCTATCTGCTGGCTACCCAATGCGCTCATGACTTGCGGGTGGCGGAACGACCACTAGTGAAGACTGTTTGAGAATAAACAGCCACAGACCTGTGACAACGGCGACGAGACTAGTCCTGGCACGCCGCCAGATGATGGCTCCGCAGCAAAGCAGTCTTGAACCGCCAACGCACAAGTACGCACGCCACAGCTGGACCATACACCGCTGACAACCAAGACACGCCCCTGCCTATGCTTTCAGGTTCTAGTGCATCCCAGGTCCATCGAAGCTCTCGGAAACCAGTTTATCGATTGCTCGACTCCCACGGTGAGAAAGAATGTGTAGGGTGGAGAAAACCTCGTGAAAACGATATGGCGGCACACAGAGACGGTAGGAGGTGGTGCAGACGTCGAATAGGATGGCACCGTCTCGAGTAGTTGGAGGTAGGTCCTAGAGTTGGGGTCCATAAACGTCCTTATCACGGGCCGAACCAACACGGTGTTGTTCGGCAGCCATCTCAATGAGATCTATACCGACAGAACGCTGGAGATGAGCGATTCACAACCTTGACAGTGCGTTAGCAGCCTCATTTCATGACCCGTCGATGTGGCGGACATTTGAGGTGGACTGGGAGATATAGTCCGGTTGGCGGATCTCCCAGGGGGTTGAGTTTATCAGAAGTCGGCTTAAGATCAAGGGAAAGAAGTTGGTGATCCATGGACACATTGAAGTCCTTGCACTCAGGGGAGTGTCGGAAGTGTCTCGCGGCTAGGTTTACGGCAAGAAGCTGCCGTCCAAATGTGCTCTAATGCAATTCGACAGGTGACACCTTTCTGGAGGAGAGCGCTAGGAGTTGGAACTCACCTGCGAAGTGCTGCCTGAGAACCACGTCGACTGCCATATTGGAGGCCCCAACCGAGAGGGAAATAGGAACGTCGGATGCAGACTGCGTCAGGAGGATGTCATCGGCCAGGGCAGCCTCCATCTTGTAAAAAGCAACAAGGACAGATGGGGACAACTCGAACGAATCTTCGGCGCCCGAGAGGAGATTCATGAGCGGCAGAATGGCGCTGGTACAGTTCTGGAAGAACCGGCGGTAGAAATTAACAATGCCAAGAAAGCACAACGGTTGACGCTTGGAACTGGGAGACGACACTTCACGGATGACCGCGACCTCTACATGAAGAGGGTAAATGCCGTTTGAGTCAACCAGGTGTTCAACATATTCGAGGAGGGGAAGCCGCAAACACACAGTGGCGGGTTGGCAACAACGCCAAATTGTTGAAAGTGGCCAAATACTGTTGGGAGACGCTCCATGTGTTATTTGGGGGAGGAGCTGGCCAGTAACAGGTCGTCAACAAGGAAGCTGACAGAGTGTAGGCCATGGAGCACTCTTTGAACAAATCTCTGAACTTGCCGAGCAGGGCACTGGCAGAGTCCTGAAGATGTGGAACAGGGAAGCGATCCGGGATGATGATGATGATGATGATGATGATGATGATGATGTCTAAGGCCCATCAGTCAACGCAGGGACGTCGGTCGCCAGTGGCAGCCTTGGGAACCAAATGCAGAGGCCAGGCTCAAGGGCTTTCAGACTGACAAATGATGCCCATCTGCAGAAGCTTGGACTCGGCCTTTGCGGCAGCAAGACGTACAGGCACGAAACGGCGGAGCCAAGGAAAGACAGGAGGGTCAGTGCTTCAGATGTGATGAACAATGTCGTGCGCTGGAGCAGAGAAGTTGAAGTTTGGTAGGAGTGAAGCCAGAATACTTGTCGAGGAGCTGAGATGCAAGCCTGTGGGAAGTCTTGAAGGAAGAAATACCCCGGAAGTTGGGCTTAATGGTGTGTTTGTGTGGAGAGGGCGAAAGGCAGCCGCCCAAGATAGAAACCGACGTAGTCGTCTGAACCGCACAGGAGACACCAGCATCAACAGAGATCCAGGGGAAGAGACGCCGGAGGAGGAGGAGGAGGAGGAGGAGGAGGAGGAGGAGGAGGAGCAGGTACGGAAAGTTGCAGTTGGCTAGGTGTATGCAACCTGAGGAAGGAGGCTGCTGTGAAAGGGGTGACACGCGGTTGAGCATCAAACAGGAATCATCTGCCACTCTGGTTGTCTCAAAAGTAAAAGATCGGCCTGGGTCAGAAATGCTAGGAGTATCGGTCACACTAACATTCGGGCCGACCTGTTTTACCCGTTCGTTCCGATTGGAGGTAAGAGAACAGGAGAGATGCAGCAACCCGCTTTGGCAACAAAAGTAATGGGATACCTGTAGATGGCAAAAGTGTTGGAACAAGACGAAATGTAGACTGGACATGTTGGGCAGATGAATTTGACGGACTCCGGGATGATAAGCAGACTGTCTGTTTTTTAAGAGAAGTCATACCGTAGGCAGAATTCGCAATCTCAGACTTCAGGTACCGGAGGGAATACTCGGGAGAACCCTAAGTGGTAGAGGGGACGAGAAGTGATTGCTTGGGAGAACCATGCGTCTCCTTAAGCCGTTTGGCCATCTGAGTAAGTTGTGCGGCCGAAAGAATGCCGGATGTTGGTGCCAAAATATGCGACAATTTCGGCAGAAAGTTGTTTTCTATCAACACCTGACTGTATCATAGATCTGGAAGGAGGAAGATGGCCGTTCGTAAGGAGTCATCAAATATCGAGATGGAGAGCAGACCCGAGAGTATCCAGTGGTCGACAGAGCGGAGATTTCCAAATCACAAGTCAAGGACGGCGGATTCTACTGGCCAAGCTTTAGTGACGTGAAAGAGCGTACCGGAGGCTCAGCATGCAATTGCCGCAATCTGTCTCTTTCGGCATGTTACTGTGCCCCTGTCCGCCGATGAGGTTCTTACCCGCCAGCACGGTGTGTGAGTCCTCGCTCTGTGTGATCATTGTCCGCCCACAGCCAATCATCGAGGGAGCAGCACTGGTTGACCTTGAGCTCGCGCAAGGCTGGTACCAAGCCTCATGAGGTCCCAGCAGCGAATTGACAGGGAGGGCGACAAATCGGAAGCAATCGAAGGAGCAAGCGGCCAAATTGCCACTCGATCGAAACCGAATTTCGGCGAAATTTGCATTGCTAGGGGGATTAAGGACCTAATCATAGAGGCGGATTCCCATGACGTTACTGCTCTTCACGCAGACATTTTCGTGTTAGCTTTAGGATGCATCTCAGCTCCATGCTCACGAACTAATACAAGCGGCTCACATTCCTTCTTTGCGAGTCGAACTTATGTTTTTTGGTCCTTCTTACTGCTTAAACATCTCCTAGCCTCACAACTTCTCTGAGGAATTATGCATATACCGGTCAAGTGAAGATGAAGCAAGCAAATATGATGGGATTTGTTTGGTCAGCAAGAATATTGGAGTTTCCAGTGGTCAAAAGCGCAATTCATGACCAGAACGTAAATATTTTCCGGTTATTTCTGTCTAAACCTTCGTGGATAGTGCGCTCTTGTTGTTCAGTTTCGATTCGGGAATTTGATCATGGAGAGCTGTCAGAGAAGGATCAGTGAGGCCTGCGACCAGTTTATAATAAAACCTTCTACTGAAATGCTCCTCGTCGCGTTTTTAGCCCTTTCAGTGTCCCTGACTGGAGGAAGAGAGACAACCAGTTCGGGGTACGATCTGTGCAACGAATTCATGGCTACCAGTAAACCACAACAGTCTACTGTATTGCTTCGGTGCGGCGTTCTGTGTCGCTAGTTTTGGATCACTGTGACGGATACTGAAATTAGACAGAATGCTGCCACAATCCATCACCTGGGCGAATGTTTTCTATCATGCCAGCACTGCGCGTAATGATCTGTCCATCTTGTTCGGCATTCGGTCTGGTGTGGAACAAGGTCAAAACGTGCACATTATCTTGTTTGCATGCATCGTTGCCTGGGGTTCTGTAAGGTATCTGTTATTTTGAGTTTGCGAATTGGCCTCAGTGCAAAGACGGTCCTGAACTCTAGTAAGCACACCATCCGGATAACATAAATATATGTTGACTCACAGAATGCTGTATTGCGGATACATTAGGCCCCTAAATCAACTGGATTCTCCATCAATGCTGAGAAGCCCGGATTGTTCATAAGACAAATCTGACCAAATCTACCTCTGTCTGGCAATCGAGGTCTGTCCTCGCCGTTCATCTGAGTCCTTATACGGCTTTCACAGACTTAATCAATTAGCGAATATCGAGCGCAAATCCGTCACCTATACTTCTATTCCTGCCCATGGGTTTGTCGTTGAAAATGCACACGACAGGCCATTTCACAATCAACACAGGCTTCCATCGGTTTCCAGGTAGTTTGGCCTTGTCTGACAGAACTGCCACACTTCCTTTACCAATGAAAGCATTCAATCCTTGCATCACGGCGAAAAGTAACAGATTCCTGCCTAACCATTCGACACCGTTGCTGCGCAAACTGGCGTTCGATTCATTTCGCACAATATTCGCTCGCTGTAATCTGCCAATCAGGACCTGGAGGTTTTCAGTGCGTGCATGCGATCGTAAACTGTGATGACACAATAAAAAGCAACGATCACGGTCTTACATCGCTCCTGCTCCGATTACAATCTAACATGGCGTTCCCACAGGCAACATTATTCGAAGACGAATTTCCGCTGGTTCGCAGTTGTCCTACACTCAACGAAATTCGTATTGCCGAGGAGATTAAAGACCTCACCATTGAGGTAGCTCCCCTCATCACAGTGACATGTGCGCGTTAGGTGAAAGATGGTGCACTGCTCCACGCACACAGAATAATACTTGCAGCTCGCATTCCCTCTTTGCGAGCATCTCTGAG
>CACRXP010001422.1:33201-68664 GCA_902702965.1 Spirometra erinaceieuropaei | reverse complement strand
TTTCTACGCTGTCTGTACTTGCAATCATGTCTGATCTAACCAAACTCGATGATGTCGCGAAGTCTACCTCTCCATGCGTGACTGCTCTACGTAACTATCGTAAACAAGTAAGCGTTGTTTTGGCACATTTTGAATAATTTATTTTGACCCAACTGTAAAAACTTGGCGACATCGGTGGGATTCGAGCCCACGACGACAAGGCGAAGGCTCGATAGTACGGCAAACTCTCGAGCCACCTGAGTTACGAGGCCCCACCCGGAGTCGTGAGTTTAATCGCACTTAAGTCAAGTTACCCGCCCAGCCTACTGCAACTTACTTTTGAAAAACTCAGCCTCCCATTTGGACTCGAATTCACGTCAGCAAGGCAAGGCCTTACTACAACGAATAATGTAGCCAACTGAGCTGCGAGGCCACACCGCAAGACGTAAATTTAATCACATTTGGGTCAGGTTTGTCCGCCCAACCTACTGCAACGTCCAGAGTTGACCAAATATGATAGAATAAACTCATTGCCCAAGCAGGCTTTCTAAGCAATCCCCCCCTAGAATCCACCAGATGCCCGCCAGGGTCAAATAATTTATACGTGTTTTGGCAGATTCTGAATAATGCAGACGTTGCAGTAGGCTGAACGGGTAACTTGGCCCAAATGTGATTAAACTCATGGCTCCTGGTGTGGCCTCCTAGCTCAGGCGGCCAGAGCGTTGGCTGTTCTCAAGCCTTCCCCTTGCTGTCGTGGATTCAAATCCCACTGAGATCGCCGAGTTTCTCACAAAAAGGTTCCAGATCCCACACAATAGACTGTCCGACGGCAGGACACGTCTGGAGTCGTTTACCGGATCTGGTGTAGTTGCGGACAAAGCAATTATGTCGGAGAAACTGGGAGATTACTCCGTACGCGAATTGCCGAGCATGCAGCAGCAGTGAGGCGGGGAGACGCTAACTCTCAGGTGGCGGCACACTCGACGGGACCCGGCCATATTTTCAAATTTCAAGAGGCCGAAATCCTCGCCAGGGGTGACAACCGCGTGAGCCGCGAGCTGCTCGAGTCATGGTTCTCAGGCCCGCAATCCATCAACAAGCACAATGACCTCCCGGTACCCTATAGCGTACTGCGATTTTCCCTAGGCAGGAGAATCAGCCACGTGGGGAGGGTGCGGGCGAGCAATCATCACGGTGACAGTGAGCCAGTTTGCCGAGCAATCGTCACACCAGCATGCAGCACGAATGACGAAATCGCGGCAATTAACGACTCGGACTCGGACCGACAAGCCACCACCGCATCAATTACGACCCCAGCGGTGATTACGAGGACTGTTAATTGCAGTGCGTATACGGTCCCACGGCAGCCACGTGCTATAAATACTGCACTCCTGGTGCCACCACCACCTCTATCTGCGAATGTCTCTGATGATGGATTCGAGTGAGGATCCGAAACGTCAGGCAAATAAAGTTCTTGTTCCAGTGATCGCATCTTCATCTTCTAGACTGTCCGACGTTGGGGGAACAAAGCTGACCCATGACAGCCCGATAGCTGGGCAGGAATAGTTCCCCAGAGACGTCATGGAAGCCGAATAAGTCAGCATTGATTGTAGCTGTTGAGGAACGCGCTGGAGATAACGTTAAACACTGGCCGTGGTCTGTACTTTGAGGCGTTGCTTTGACGCTAGGTAGGGCTGGAATTAAATGCACTGAGGGCGCATAATCATCCACGGTTTGGTTATTTGCGTCTACAGTCCATTTTTAGGCCCGCAGCGCCGAATTGACCACCAGTAGTTCAGAAAAGGCGTGTGGCTACTTGACGCACAAAAATGCTCCTTCACGTGCCCCGGCGTCGCCTTAGCGCTCTGCTTCCCAGTGCCTAAACTGCGCCGAAAAAAACTTCCTTCACATTGCGATGCCCACTGACGTTGCGCTGCACTACGGGCGTGGTCTGTGTGAATATGGTCCGGTGAACCAGCCATCTTGGTTGCCACGCCCCACGCGACACAGCTTCGGAAGACCTAAAAACCCCGTTGTTCTACAGTGGGACTGCTTTGTCCCTTTTTGGGCGCAGGGAGCGGCCAAGTCAGACGGATAGGCGAGACGTCTGCAGTCTGATTGGCTCACGGCCAATAAGGAAGTAAGTTTCCTGTGCGGGTGAGTCATCACACTACGCACGGACTAGACTGTGCGCCGATGCGCATTCCGCAATGCCAAAATATGTACTGTAGCCGGGGCGGGGGGGGGGGGCGAACGCGACATTGGCTTTCGTTCTTGCTTTGGTCTCTGGCCAGCAAGCCGCTGATCAGTGTCGTCAAAAGATTCTGCGTCCACATCATAGACTCGATAATTTGAATTTGCAGAGGGCGTTTTTTCCGGTGGATGAACACTGATAGTAGCGGAGGGCCGTGCAAGCAAAGCCGCTTGAGGGCGGCCGGTCGGTACTGCTAACAGTAACAAAGTCAGTACTTCATACTGACCCAACTATGAAAAACTCAACGCCTCGGTGGGATTCGAATCCACGACAGCCAGGGAAGGCTTGGGTACAGCCAACGTTCTAGCCACTTGAGCTACGAGGTTCCACCAGGCTCACGTAAGTCATTTATGTTTTGGTAGATTTTGTACTCGAGCATCTCCCTTGCTGTCGAATCGCACCGAGGCGTTGAGTTTTTCACAGTTGGGTCAATATGAATTATTAAAAATCGACCAAAACGTAAGCCTGGTAGTCATCTGGCGGATTCTAAATAGATTATTTAGGAAATTCCGCCTGGCCAGTCAGCTTACTGCACTAGATTTGGTGGATTCCAGACGTTGCAGTAGGCTGGGCAGGTAACTTCACCAGGTGTGATTAAACTCACGTCTTCGGGTGTGGCCTCGTAGTTCAGTTGGCTAGAGCGTTGGCTGTACTAACGCCTTCGTCTTGCTGTTGTGGGTTCGAATCCCACCGAGGCGTCGAGTTTTTCACAGCTAGGTCAATATGCGTTATTCACATCTGTCGAAACATCTATGAATGTCAGTATTGGCGTTAAGGTGGGAAGGATACGTAGCAGAGCAGATGGTGGCCAGTTGACCGCTGGGGGGATAATCTCCTCAACGGGATGGGCACATTGCAGCGGGGCCTAGACATTGCTGTAGGTGAGCTCTTCAAAAACTCTACTGTCTTTATCGGTAGAACATCCTGTGAGGATTCCAGAGGAGAATCCAAGGCAAAAAAATCCCATACCTGAAGTCAGGTCAGATTGTCGAGCGTCACCTCGATTTGACCCTCAATATCCACGGCGACAGCTCGGATGGCAGAAAGCCTAGCGCAGTGGCCATCAGAACCAGGGTTTGTCTGATCTGGGACTCAGACGGGGCTGGTTGAAGACGAAAGATAAGCCAGAAACTGCCAGTTCAGCCTCTCGCCCTTGCCAACAGTATTCGTAAGCCACAGTGACCTCTACAAACCCTTCAACCAGAGCCAGCAACTCCTCTGCGCACATATCAGAGCAGAGTAGCCGCAACTGTGGGGGTGACTCGTCTACTGCCTTGTCATAGAGAAAACGCCCCTGAGTTGTGGCTGTGTACTACGCCCGCAGGACCGCGACTGAGAGCTGTCAGGCAATGGCGCCCCAGGTGCCCGCCACCTCACGCCAGACTGTCGGGTGTGTTCCGGCGCCAGTCATGCTACCAACGGCGTATGCACGTGCCTACCTGGGCAGGCAGGCAGGCAGACACGTGAGCCCGCGGCGCGGGCTGGCGCTGCACGGCAAGCAAACGCATCGGCGACGACGATCGATAAAAGGTGTCGCAAGTTTATGCAGGCTCGCGTTAGGCGTCCTTCGGGCGGAATCGAGAAGGAAACGCAGTTCCAAGTGAAAACACATTTGATCAGAAGAAGAAGAAGAAGAAGAAAAAGAAGAAGAAGAAGAAGAAGAAGAAGAAGCGATCGCTGGAAGAAGGTCTTTATTCGCCTGACGTTTCGGATTCTCACTTGAATCCATCATCAGAGACAGTAGCAGAAAAGGGTGACTCGTGCACAGGCCAAAATTCTCGTGAGAGGGGATAATCGTGTGAGCCGCGAATGGCTTGAGTCATGGTTCACGGGACCTCAAGCTATCAACAAGTGCAACGACATGCCCACTCCATACGCCGTGCTGGGGCATAGGCTGGTCAAAGTAATTATCCACTCGGGGCGCGCGCAAGCCGGTGAGCCAGATGGCCGAGCAATCATTACGCCAGCATCCAACACGGGTAATGACATTTCGGTAATTAACAACTTGCATGCCGGCCAGCAAGCAATTAGCGTACCAGCGGGCAACGATCCTTGATGAAGGGGAGCGTGGTTAATTTCTACAGGTATGCGGTAGCATAGCGACTGCATCCTATAAATGCTGCAACTTCCTGTGCACGAGTCATCCTTTTCTGCTGCTGTCTCTGATGATGGATTCAAGTGAGAATCCGAAACGTCAGGCGAATAAAGACCTTGTTCCAGCGATCGCTTCTTCTTCTGATCAACTAGTTCCTGGAACTCGCATCTTCGCTTGTATCGGTGAAAACACATCTATCTACCCTGGAAATCTACCAACTCTGGCTTTCAGGAAACTCGTCCTGGAGTTGTACCGGGAAGGTCGGAGTGAATAACGTTCATTCAGTGCAGCTCGCATTCCCCAGCACCTTAGCTATGGTCTTCAGCTGGCTCTTCTTAACCAGGTAGGTAGAACGGAGGGGACTGCGCCAGGCGGCAGATACTCCTCATGCACACGTCGAACAATCGCTGATTTTTGCTCACACTGAGTCTATTTTCAATTTCCCTCAGGTCTAATAGAGAGAAAATATTGAAGATGGAGGCTGTAGGAGTCCAGAAAGCCGACTTACGTCTCGGTCCGAGAGCGCTCAGTGCGGCTGTCTGTGGTCTACGGAGAACATGACAGGACGCTAAAGGAAATATCAAGAAAGTGTTTCCAAACCCCAGCCGGTTAGGAAGCGGCCACCATCCGCGTCTCCGAAACTGGCAGAACAACATGAGGCTACTTCGAAGATGGTGTCTGCAGCGGACGTGGTGGAACAAGAACCGCTGAGATGCACACACCAAGCACCGGAACATTCTATTGTTCTGAGATTTCGGACTTGTGCCTCAGAAATAGTGCGTCAACAGAGCAGGCGACAGTTGTACGGCGTGCTAGCTAATCATCGATCGATGGCTTCAGAGTGCAGATGACTGCTCAGGTCTCTGTGCCCCGGCGCCAGATCGATAAATCGACTGACTGAGCTCTCATCCGAGGTCCAGGCTTCAATTAATTTGCGGCCAGCTTTTATTCTGGCGTGGGCGACTATTTTGGAGGCTGTCAAGTCAAACCAATGACCCGTTTCATAGATATGGGCGGCCACTCATGATAATGCGTCGCCTCGTCGCACAGCCAGCTTATGTTCGTGTACGCGCGGTCCACGCATGCTGTCGCTAGTGCTGTTGCTCTAACGATGGACTCCTGCACGAGTTCGGAAGCTCAGAATAATAAACCGAATGTCCCCGTGCTCAACCACCCTTCTCCTTCACTTATAATTGCACCTGGATCTCACATTTTCGCCTTTATTCATGCATACATGGAATACTCGGGCTTCCGTTGCATCCCAGACACGAGCATGCGCGGTACATCCAAACCGCGAGAAAACCGCTCGCCTGGGGTCGGTGTTAAACCGCCTAGGGATCTGTGGGCGGCAACGTCCACAGCTGACACCGCCTATAGAAAGTGGGGGATTGTTGATTCCCCGGAACGATCACCAGCGAGCGAAGCCCGCTTCCATTGCCATAATCAATCATCCAGCTTACAGAAATCCCACCAACGGGCAGACTACCAGTTCACCTACCCCTGCAGCTACAACAGAGACAGCAGACTGATCGCTCGGTGTAGCAATCGTCAAGCCTGGATCCGTGCACGCACTCCTTCCCCCCTCCTCCCTGCCAGCCGCTTCGATTAATCTTCTACCTCAATCTCCTGTTGGATCCGTCTTGCGTGCTCAACAGCCCCCAGATTGCCGCCACGCGTGCAAGTGGTATAGATAGACAAATAGTTTTTACATGAATGTCTGAAGGGGAATTTCCGTCAAATAAACAGCCTGCTGGGAGAGTAAATGCGCTGTAACCAGGCTTTGTCACAAGATCAGGAGTTTACACGCTATGAGGTGCGTGGTCCTACCAGCTTTACCAGCGCGCAGCCAATTCCCCGTTGACTTGATTGAAATACGACTGGTTCACGTGATCTGACCAGATCTACCGACACTGGCGCGGAAAGTTGTTCCACTGAGCCAAAACATGTTTGAGGAAATCAAGAAAGACAACTGAGATGATTTGGACAAGTCCTTCGTCGTCGTCGCCGCCTCATGAGCTCAGTGCTGCTGTTCCCGATCCGGAGCCGTTGAAGGGATCAGCAGAAATTTGGCTCGACACAGATCGTCATGACATGAAAGAGGCCTGTATTTGGCTTCTGTCGCTGGAGCAAAGAATGGGTCGAGCTCTCCAGATACTTGTACTTACTTACTTGTACTTGATACGGCTGCGATCATGCCTGATCTAGCCGGCCTCGATGATGTCCCGAACAGTACCTCTCCACGCGTGACGGTCTGCGGCAGCAGATCTAGACAGCTCGACCCATTCCCTTCGCCAACGACGGAGACCGAATACCGAAGGTCCAAGAACCACCTCCATGTCTTGACGGACAGTGTCGAGCCAGGTTTTGAACTGACCCCCTCTTCGACGCCTCCAATGGGGCAACGGTACCGGGTCGAGGGCAGTAACACTGAGCTCCTGAGGTGGACGACGAAGAACATGCCCGAACCACCTCAGTCGTCTTTCTTGGATGGCCTGAGTTATCCTTGCGATGTTGTCGCAGCGAGCGCGGACTNGTACAGGGTGAAGTGGGATTCGACTCCAGGGATCTTGATTTCACGGGAGCCTGAGTCAGGGAGTCGTACCTCAGACAGACAGCAGACATCCACGTTGTACTGATGAAGGCTGCGTGCGGTCAGACTTTGGGTACCAGGGTCGAGGAGCGTTCGTACATTCCAGCATCCAATACCGAGAGTCCGTCCACGATTGAGTAGTCCAGCTCGCATACTATTCGCCCGCACCACTGGACCAGGGTTGCGGAGCGCGTCGGTTCCCGCGGACGCCGTAGCATGGATCGTAGTACTGTGATCGGACATTTTTCATGAGGTTTCTTGGGAATTTTGAATACGGGCGGGTCCCCAACAGCCGCTCGGATTGTTTGTTCGAGGTTGTCTCCTCTAGCGCTTTGGCTTAAAAGCCTAACCACAAGGCAGCGGTGGCAAGAAAACTTATTTAATGGCGGTTTACGGTCGCCATGTCACAATGCCGTCATTGGATTTTGCGGCATTTTATAAGGCTTTCAGCGTGCCAGACTTCAGCCCACCGCACCCTGGTAGCAATGTCGCTGCCGGTCCGCGACTGCTTATTCGTCAGACCTGGGTCTGCTTATTTCGCAGCTAACCTTCACTGAAGGTCGTCCCACTATCCGCCACCTGTGGACGCGCCGGGTAGCCAGCAGCTAGGCTAACGGGCAACCCGTCTTCTCCAGATCCGCTGGTGCAGATCGTTACGCATGGAGAGGTATGATTCTCAACATCATGGAGGCCAGCTAGATCAGACATGGTCCTTGCTGCACCAAGTACCCCCCACCGTTAGGTAATATTTTATTATTTGAGTAGCCGGCATTCCAAGACATCCAACTCCTACTAGCAGCATCGTTTGTCTCCTTACACAGGGGCTGTAATACGCGACTCAACACCCGTGACACCCCTGAGGTTCAATTCTTTGAAGAGAAGATTTCTAAAATGCTGTCGAAGCGGTTAATGCATTCATAAACACGGGAACACATATCACAAATAGCAACGTATGTATTCTGTTTCTTGAGAGAAGAATAAAGGAAAAAAGCATGTCCAACGTTTCCAGACAGGGGAGACAGAGAGGGAGACTAGGATACGTCTTCCGTAGTAGTAAAGTATAAACCCTAGAACCGTTTATAGACAAGTGGGGAGATGAGGTAACTACAAAAGAGGCAAGTAGCAGGCAGGTAAACACGGAGAGGCAGCTCATCGGAAGACGGGCGTAGAGGCGCCGGCAGCAACAGCAGCAGTGGTTGCGGCAGATGCCCACTTAAGAGTAGGACTTCATCCTATTCATGATGCTGCGGACGATCTCCTGAACGGGTTTCACCTGACCATAGTACTCTACAAACTCGCCCCTGGGATTTATCAGGTACATGACGACCGTGTGGTCCACCTAGGCAGGAGGTGAGACGGAGGGGGGAAGGAGGTAAAAAGGTGATCGTCTGCAAGCCAGCCGGTGCATAAATCAATGCAGGCAGGTGGAAGTTCCATGTGACGAAAAAAAGTTGGAGCGTACTGGCTGATGTTCCACAGGAAACTGCAAACTGTCATCTACGTCTGCTCTGTTTGCATGGTACATTTCGTGAGTACAGGAAACCTGATCAGGCGTGGCATGACACTGTGTCAGCTAACATGCAAGTGGCCGGCTAGGGGGTACACAGAATCGCATTAACGCCGCTGCAGGGGAATCATAAAGCCTCATTCGCCAAGGGGAAACTGGCGACAAAGATAACCACTGCTCTGGATGCATTAACACTGTCGTAACATTCACCTCAATCGCGCAC
The DNA here is from genome assembly GCA_902702965.1 of Spirometra erinaceieuropaei. Taxonomy (NCBI): domain Eukaryota; kingdom Metazoa; phylum Platyhelminthes; class Cestoda; order Diphyllobothriidea; family Diphyllobothriidae; genus Spirometra; species Spirometra erinaceieuropaei. The sequence continues at coordinate 60,016 of CACRXP010001422.1, read as the reverse complement.
TATGCGGTATACTTCGATGGCATGGGGAAGTCATAACAACCGAGGATGGGTGTGGACGTAGTGTCACGCACGACAGTTTGACCGTCGCTGCCGACTATATCCACCGTTTGCTCCACAACAAGGTGAGAGCAGGGACGGTGACTTGTGCGTGATTTAGTTTATAGTGAGAGTAGACTTGCGAAGCACCTACCGCACTATCTCCTCCTTCCCATTTGGACCCGGTGTCAAGATGGAGTCAAGAAGACCGGAGACGGGAGAGGGCGCAGGTGGCTGGCACGGTGTAAACCCGCACCTAGGCGTACCACCACACGCCCAAGTCCACAACGAACACTGACCGGGATATTACACATGAGGGGAGAGGCGGTTCGGATCCGATTAGGTGAGAGTGCCACAGAGGCACGCACAACAGCCCAAGGTCAAAGACAGTCCCTAATCACTCATCAAGGAGTCACAACAAAGGTCATAAAAGGAACGGGTCATTGCAGCCAGACCATTAGTTTAGACGCAGGCCGAGTAATCCCACCAGTTGATCGTTGACGCGTTATGGTGGTTTGAAATCTAGGCAGATTTTTTGCGATGAGAAAAGTACGCGTTGAACCGCCCTCACTCTCCCAACATGTGCTGGTGGCTGGTTCGGGTCAGGCGGACGGGATTGAAACCTGGCTGAAGTGGCTTAAGGCCTTCTTCTCATTCGAGCCTGTGCGACCCTATTTCGGCCTGTCGCAACACCGCAGCCCATTTTGTGGCGCGCATCTGTCATCTGTGCTGGACGTACGCTTAAACAATTGTTCGGTCAGCGGCCCTAACCGACTGGCTCACATGCCGCCCTAACGATCCGCCCCCACGCCCACTGCGTGCTGATATCGCCCCGGGCTCTCGACAGGATCAGTAAAGTAAGTAAGAAGTCCAGCCGGCATGCCAGCCACTCAAGGACAGCACCTGATTGGTCCAATTTCAATCCGACATTGGGCATTACCATGCGTCCCCGTTAGCGCCTTCTCTACGCTGTTAGGATACTTCAATACGCTTCTTTTCTTCCGCTCTCGCTGTTGAGCTCTGATTTGGGGACTCCATCGAGGTTTACGGCAGGCTCACAACATCCTGGTCAAGTCTAAAGGGTCTTTTGCAACAGGAACTTGAGACTCGCATCTTCGACTCTACTTGTAAAATCATGGAAGCAATCGCCTTGTGGAAAGCGCCGCTCTAGAATAAACATGTGACCGGTGAAAACTACTCCAATGTTTCGTTGGTTGGGCCCAACTCAGAGGCCCTGAGCGATCTATGACAAGTCTGATAAGAATATTCACGCCTACATCAGTTGTGTCCCTTCCTGAAAAAAAAACAGCGGCATCTCAAGCCGCTGGATCGCTCTTGCCCATTTCAGGTCCCTACCGCGTGTGAGAACGAGTATATTTCACGATGAGGGCTGATTAGTGGCCAGAAGTGCATCGAATTAGCTGGAGTTAGAAGATCAATTGCCACAGGTCACTCGCTGGCGGTTACCTTTGCCGTCTGACTTCACTCCACACTGCCGCGAGACCCGACGGGGTGACTTTGTATAGAGACAGCGAACTGAACAGACGTGTGCGGCAGTTCGTAACCAGTCGGGATGAGTAAACAACACTCCTTACATGATAAAAATAGACCCAGTCGCGGCTAACAGAGCAATAACCTGCAGCTCATTCCCTCAGTTGGGCTAGCGACAACTGGTTTGGGTTAACAGTCTGGGTCTTCTAGATCTGACGACCAAAAGGTAGAAATTGATCACTCCAGTATCTCTGCACTTTCAACGTTTTAGCGAAAGCGGATGGACTTGCCAGCAGACCAATGGACTGAATTTGAACATCATTGACTAAAAAGGGAGAATAAAGGAGATAACACAATTTAAACTCACAATATAGTCTCCGTCGGAATCCTTGGGACCTTCACTGTGATATATGCGGTAGCGTTTCGCCACAATGTTGATCTGTTCACGAGAGCCAGTGAGACCAACCAGTTTAGGCGAGAACTCTTTAGAAGGGAAAAGGGAATTCGTTCAGTGCTCGAGATACCAAACACAACAACAGCAAAAGGAGAGATTTTCCAACTAAATCCATGGCTGAAAGCGGAGGACGTTTTTTTACTAGGTTATGGGTATTTCTGCCTGTCAACAAAACGCGAGAACAACCATTAAAACCAGGCAATTCGCGGAGTTGAGGAGATCGATCAAGTGAACAAACTGGCTGCTCATCAAACAAAGTTTGAAAGATCCATCTTCTGTATCAGTGACTTAATCCACAACGAAAGGACAAGTATTTAATGTAAAGAAGAAACTGTCTGAAAATTTGCTATGGACGCCACCACCACTAATTTTGAATTCATCTGTGCTCAGCGTGTCTCAAAGTTTGAGTTATGCTCGCATAAGGTCTACCAGCACTACAGACCCCCCCCCCATGTGACCGGAGGCGTTGTCCACTGCACGGTGCGCCCCAAAACTTCACAGCATCCGTAATCCTTGCAAAAAGTACTCACACGTTGATTCCCCTGCTTGCCGCTTTTACTACCAACGACCAAGTGAACGCCCCACCGATTGCTAATTCAACTTCGCTGTGTGTGCTGCTATCCGTGTCTATTTCGGTGCGTCCCTACAACAGGCCACGCGATGGATGCACTGGACCAACAGGGAGGCCAGATCAGGGTCCAGCACGCGTGGTGGTGCGCCTAGGTGCAGGTTCGCGCCGCGCCGTCCACCTGCGCCGATCCCGTATCCGATCTTCTTGGTTTTGTCGTGGCACCGGGTTCAGGTGGATGAGAGAGGGCAGGGCGTGCGGTGGGTGCACCGCAAGTCACCTTCCATGCGTCCACCAAGTTGACAGCGTCGGTAGCGAGTCCAATTTTCGATCCATTTCGGTCGGCTAAGGGAATGCTACTGTAGGCCAGGCTTAGCAACCGGTTTAATGGCCTTTGGCTTGCCGACGGCGACCGATATTTCGCTCTTAAACGATTGGCTGCAGACTTGCACTGCCCAGGCGCACGCCCACAAATCGTGCCGGCCAACGAAACACCAATGACCGGCTTCGGTTTGGCTAAACGTTTGATGCGCTGCCTATCGAGCCGCATGCACACACTCCCAGCCGCAGTAAAGACTGCCAAAATAAGTCCGCATCCCTCCCGGCTTTTGGTGCAGGAGACTACACCCTTGTCGACCGGTCGTACCTGGACAGACTCGCCCATTACCACGAAGATTCATACGTTATCAGAGCAGTCCTTGTGAACAGTTGTGACGACTGTAGGTTGTGTGCGCGGATGATGATGGAAAGCTGGAGTGCGAAAGTAGCCACAGGCACGCCCAATGTTTGGCGTATGAATAGCCGAGAACGCCAAATGACCACGAACCAACCAGACAGTGTTCTCTTGCGTTTGGTAGAAATCTTTCAATGCGCGGCGACAGAGACCGAATGTCCCTTACCAGTTAACTGTTAGCGTCCCGTGTGACTTAGCCTTGGGCTTGCCAACACTATCCTGCCAATCGATATTTTGGTTTTTATTAATTGGCCGCAGCTGAACATGACCCAAACTCATGCTCACACCTCACTCTCAGTGCGGTAGAATAACTACCGCCATTAATTTCTAAGGCGGTCGCACGTGTCCCATCGGAGTGAGGGATTAACCGAAATTACCCTAAATATACTAATAACCTGGTAGTCCTATTTCCCTGGGTTTTGACTAGAGAAACCTCTCGTTGAGAAGTAGGTGCGACCGCTGGAACAAGCGCTTTATTGGCCTGCGGTTTCGGACTCACGTTCCAACCCATCATCAGAGACATTACCATATGCGGGTAGTTCATACACAGGAAGTTGTACTATCTATAGGATGCAGTCGCTATGCCACCGTATATCTACGACAATTAACAGCTCTCCCCTTCTTCGAGGGTGGGTGCCCTCCTGTGCGCTATTTGCTCGATGGCCGGCATGCAAGTCGCTAATTGCCGAAATCTCATCACCCGTGTTGAATGTTGGCATGATTATTGCTAGGCCACCTGGCTTACTGGCCTATGGGTTGCATGAGTGGCTAATCACTTTGACTGAACTAAGTCCCAGCACCGGTTCTGCGATCTCGTAAGGTGCACAAAGTGGGCGCTCCTCTCCAGCCCATTGCTCCATGATATTCCAACATACGGACTGGCAAAGTGGCTATTTCAATGTCTCGAGTTTCTGACGGCTGATGCACACACCACGATCTGTCCTTCAACACAATTCCTGGAGAAGCTTAAGGGGGTAAGTCTCTTGCCAAATAAGGTCATGGTGGCTTTTGATGTCACGTCACTCTACACTTCAGGATCACGCAGTGGAGACCGTCGAAATACTTTTACAACGTAAATACCATGAAACAGAGAATCGCCTCGGACACGCCCAAGTTCTTCAGCTCCTGAAGTTCTGTCTCAGGATGCACTTCGCGTTTGACGAGCAATTTATGAGCAGGTGAAGGGAACACTAAGGGGTTCGCCGATTTCGAGGCCCATACCTGGTCGCGACAGCCGCACAACGGTTAGACTGCCTGGCCTAGCAACACTACAGACCGAAATTATGGGTTCGGCATGTGGATACCTTTGTCGTAATCAGACGTGTCCCCCCAAAATGGGCCACGCCATAGATGCACTGGACCAACACGGAGGCCACATTGGATTCTGGCAGGCCTTATTGGAATGCGCACCATAACAGATGCCAATATTCGGCGTGTGGTGGCTGGCCTAGTTGTCGGCTGACGTTCCGCACATCTGGATGCCTACCGCTCCCCATTTTTTGTTGGTTAAAGTCTTGGTCAATTGTTGTGTGGACCAGGGGGTGTGGAGTAGAACGCCAAGGTGCGGGCTCGGTCGCGCCATCAACCTGTGCCCCCCACCGCCCCTCCCGTCTTCTTGACTCTGGCCTGACATCGGGTCCGGGTGGGGGAGGATGAGCGAGTGCGGTAGATGCTGCGCAAGTTTATACTCGCTATAAAGTGGCTCACACGCAAGTAACCGTGCCTGTTCTCAGCCCGCTGTGGAACACACAGTGGACATCGTCGGGCACGACGGTCGAACTGACGTTCTCGGACGGGATCGGCTACTAACGCACACAGGACGTCTCAACAGCGTCTCCCGGGGCATACAATTTACGATGGAAGAGGAAGAAAACAACCCGCTGGCCTTCTTTGATGTCTCCGTCTGCCGCAAAGATTGTAGTGACCTTAGGACAAAAATGTTTGGGAAAGCGACAAACACCGAACCGAACTTCAACAACCACTTAATCAGTCTCAAACGCAGTGAACTGGAAGATAGGGTTTCCGAATTTAAATACCTTGGACGAATGTTCAGAAAAAGTGGCTTCCCGCGTAACTTCGTCAAACGGTGCATGCGCGAGCACGACGAACGACAAAATAGAACCGACCAAAGATGTTGGGGGGCGATTCCGTACGTCAAGAACGTCTTGGAGGCCACCAGTGGTAGAATAATCGCTGGGTTTGGGTTCTGAGCTGGTTTTACGTGCCCCATCAGGGTAGGCGATTATCCCAGTAAATCTGTCTCTCTGGCTAGGGAGACTTCTCCATCTTGACCATCGCGCCTCGACAGCTCCATCTTAATTTATCCTTTATGACAACCCTCATAACACGCAAACAAATATCAGACGGCGGCTCCGCACAACGTCAGGCACAGAGTCTGCAGTCCGCCTGATACAGACATGGGGGAAGTGAAGTAGGTGCTTTGCAAGGCGCCACTGCCTCCGCTTCGGGACAGAGGTGATCCCCACCCCTTCCAATGGACAAACCGGCGAGTTCCTGGAAGTAGTCGCGGAGGAGACACGATGGGTGGAACAAGTGCTTTATTGGCCTGACGTTTCGGGTTCTCACTCGAATCCGAATCAACTATGTCGGAGAAACCGGAAGACTATTCCGGATGCAGTTGGAAGAGCACGTGGTAGCAGTGAGGAGGGACGACGCCAACTCCCAAGTCGCGGCTTATTCGACGGGACGAAATAGAAATTCTTACTAGAGGTGACAACCACATGAGCCGTGAACTGCTCTGGTCGTGGTTTTCTGGTCCTCAATTAATTAACAAGCGCAACAACCTCCCCTATCCATATTCGGCGCTAAGACTTAGCCTAGGCACAGTAGTTGGCCGCGAGATCGTGAGGATAATCACTGTCCTCGGTATCAATGCCGGGGAGCTAAATCGCCCAAGAGTCCAAACGGCTGACGAAATCCGGTAGTCAGCCACTCAGCCGCGTGCGATGAACGTGGGAGCAGATAATCTTGACCGGCATACAGGAGCGTAGCAACTGCATGGCAACGGCGTACTTCAATACCTGGTCAGTCGAGCTGTGATGCACTCGGGAGCCGCCAACTGCGATAGGCAGGTAGCGGCCACACAACTACATCCTATAAATATTGCAACACCTGGGCAATCTACTACCCTTCTCTGTCGACCATGACTTAGAGAGAAAGTCCGAGAGTCCGCAAAAATAAATCACCCGCTCCACCTGACAGGCACAAAAACACTGACAACTTTAAATGTTTCTAGCACATGAGGAGCAAGGTTACATGTTAGCAGGCAGTTTTTAAAGAGAAAGGAGAGAGCGGCCGGTAGGTGGTCGAGTGGGAGAGAGCAATTACCTTTGCAGTACTCGTCGACGACTTCGGGAGTATCACGCTCGGGATCAACGGTGATGAAAATGGGGACGAAGTCCTTGTCCTTCCCGTAGAGGCCTATGGAAAGACTCGAAAATAAGTCATTTTTTCAAATAAGTCGTGAAAAACAAAGGTAGCAGGTATAACCTCAGATGAGTGTTGCCGGGTGTGACGGAGGATGGCACCGACCCCTAAGAAGAGGCTTGACATAGTAATCATTAAACAAAGACTGTATGCCCCGCCAGCCACTAGGTTTGAAGTCAACTCCAAGAGGAATGACTTGTACTCAGTGGGGAGGGGGTGATAAAGTATAGGGTGCTCTATCCTACAGTACCATTTCTCTGTCGCAGGCGAAGAAGCGGACGCAGCACCGCGGACTCGCGTGCGAATTGGTTTGCATCGAGACAGACTTGCGCGGCATCTACAGCACTATATTCTCTCCCTCACTCAGCAGGCACCGATAGGGCAAATTCGGGCAGATGTTGGTGCGGGAGCAGTAGCCGACAAAACTGAACAACCCGTCTACGCGTGCCACACGCAGCATGCACCAGGCTCGGAACTCGAATAGGTGAGAACGCTATAAAGGCAACAGTGAGAAAAGGGGGCATTGCAGCCTGACGCCAAGTCCTACAGGTAATCCAGCATATTCCCATGAGAACCGAGTTATCCCGTCCGTTGGCAGTCTTCCAATGCACGAATGATAATGCTTCGTGGTAGGTTAAAGCGCGTCAGATTTATTATCGGCGAGAAATGCGCCGATTTGCTGTGCGGATGGATCTCCCGGCCTCAGGCCCACTCTTCTCCTATGCACCGGACTAGGCACAGTGGCTGACATAGCTACGCGAGGCTTGAATTTAAACTATCATGAAACATCTGGCCATGGCTTGGAAGGTTGGTGAGTGACGGAGTACCTCGGTCAGCTGAGCTAAAGACCAGACTGGTGGCAACTCTTTTCACCGAGAGATCCCAGCCTGTCAAGTCTGGTTTGTGTGCTTGCAGGGAGCAAGGCGTGCGTGCCAAGCCCGGATCAAGGACCTCCAACAGCTCTGGCCCTGCCTTGCCACATGCAAACGGTAGGTGTGAAAAGAGAGTTTGATGCTACACAAGTACTCCCCTCACGGGTAAGTCATTAACTCCTCCCTCTCCAGGGGATACGGTGGTTCTCGTCGATTCTGACAGATGGTTACAGTTCTTAAGTATGCGCACGAATTTTGCGGCAATTGCTTTTGCACTACACATTTCACAACTCTGTACTCACTCACCCTATATACATATAAGAGTCATTAAGATCAAAGGACATTCGCAATCATATTGCTCGTTGTTGGCTGAGGTGGGGACCCCGAACTCGCACGCGGGCTGCTTGTTCACGCGATCTCACCAAAACTGTGCCAGCCAGTCAATCACTTTGCGCCATCGTATGAGCCGGCCCCTGGTATGCACTTCCACAAGTTTCCCGCCCTTGTCGTATCCATGTCCCTACCGGACTGCTAACGGAACGTGCTCAAGCTATACTCCCCTCGTACTGAGTTTAGTTCCCACTCAGCGAACATTACAGACATTGAACTATTTCACAGGTTTGTTCGGACTCAGGTGCAATCGCTGCCGGTGACCCATACACTGGGCTAAGGGTGGCACTTCTCCGACTCAGGATTGCCGGTGGTACCATCAGTTAATTCGAGAAGAGCGTCTTGGTTACCGCAAGTCAGCCGGATTGCTAGAAAGGAGGCGGACACTGTGTGGTGAGCTACAAATTGATGATAAGCTCTTCACGGGTGTTTTAAGACCACTTGCCCACAGATGTCCAGACAGTCTCGGTTTCTGGCTTTTTCGTACGGCTAGCCTAGATGGCGGACAAGGTAATGGAGGCGTGGTTTGAACAAGAATATCCAAACTTGGGCACGGGCGTGCATGAGCTGCCGGCAGACCACGGCTTCACCAGACACCTTCCCTAGCCCCGACGCGCGGTCCAGCCACGTCCATCTGGATAATGTAGGAACACCGCGTTCATCCACGGCTACAGACAAACACCTTACTTGCGTCGGTCGGTAAGTCCGTTGGGCCGAGGCCATTTTTTGCCGATTGTTGAAGCTGACACCGTCGTCAAGGCCCTCGTCAGTGCTTGGGTGCCATGTTCGGTGCCCCATCTACGGTTACGGCTAACCAAGTCGCTCAGTTAGAGCCTGCATTCTTCTAAGCCTTCATCGGACAACAGTCTACCATTCAGCCGTCAACAGCATGATCGAGCGCTTCAAGTGTCAATCCAAGACTGTCCAGCGTGCTGGAGAGAACCTAGTGAGCCGGGTCGACCACCTTTCTCTGACACTGGTGGCACTTGAGTCGGACTGTCCGATACGTTCCGCTGTGCGAATCAGAACCGAAAGCGTGAGATAACTACCACAAACCCTCGAACGAGCATTGCTTCCTCCCTTAAGTGTTTCCGTCTCTTCCTATATTTTCCCAACACACTGGCCAGTATAATCGAGCTTTTCAACTACCGCCATCGAATTAACAGTCTAGACTACGAAGGTCGACCCCCAGCTGAAGGCGACCATTAGGGTGCGTGTGATACCAGCCCGAAAGTCAACCGCTAAGATAAGGCGGGTAGATGCGTTCGGCGACGTCGATCAACGCCAGATCCCAATACATCTAGTGTTATCCGGTTTGACACATCACAGATTAAGTCCGAATTAAAATGACTAGAGCATAGAAAATTCGGTCGTAATCTCTAAATATCGTCTTTAGAAACAGCGACTTGCGGGAACGAGTTGGTGGACGGATTTCAACTGTAAGGTGAGGTTGAGGAGGACAAATCTAGACGCGTAAGAAAACAGCAGAAAGGGCGCGCAGATTCCACTGACCCACTGATAGTGGAGCTGGAAAGGACTGACGCACTGACTAGGGCCCTGTGAGTCCTTGGTGTTAGCAAATCCCTGCGACTAACAAATAAATAAAACAACTATCTGGTGCCATAATCTGCGGTCGCACGGTGGGAAAAGGGACTCTTGTTTCAGCAAACCTGATGTAGGCAAAACAGACTTAGAAATCGACAGAAAAATTCGATGGCACGCGCGAAAACTATAAAGATTGCCCGTTGGAAAATTTATTGGGAGCTGGTCGGGGGTCTTTCTTCCCATCTGTGTTAATCTCACTCGCACGTGGTCTGGAAAATGAAGGTATCGATTCAATTTTAAAAAATCCACAGGAACCGGTAAAGACCTTAAAAAACCGAAACACTTTCCCATTACAAGTTTGATATTTAATAAGTCCTAATTTCATGCAGAATGAGCGTAAGAAATTGTAGGAAATGTAATCGGATGTATGAAAGAGCAAGAAGCAAGGAAAAAATACATACCACATAAGCTGGGATTCTTTCGCGAGCGTGATCTACACAATCATCTGGGAAGTGTTTAACCGAGAGTCGACGTCCGGTGGTAAAAGAACTAGCTTCCAATCAAGTCCCATACTAGTCCAAGAACAGCTTGCACGGCCGCATTTCCGCTTATGTGAAATGGCATAGACCGCGTCCTAGTAGAGTCAGGTACAAGCGGCCGCACGTGGCCGGCCGCGCCCGAACCGCCGCTCACAGTGTCTAATGACAGTTTCGTGGCGATGCAGACAATGACCAGGTGCACGCGCGCAATTCGAATAATTTTGGAACTACCGCTGGTCGTCGAAGCCTCACGAAATAGCCAATAGCATGGTGGGCTCGTGCGGGCGGTGCGCACTAAGAACTTACACATCGCGAAACCGCTGGGGGGTCACCATGCTGCTGGCAAGATTTTATGTGGAACAGGAATCAGCACGAAAGACCTAAAGGGTGGAGGCGAAATCCTGTGGAAATAGTTTCACAGACAACAAGGCCGAATTCTAAGGAAATTATTCGGCTATAACTTGTAAATCTAGTTTAGTTAACGCGCAAACCGGAGCGACCCGCCATCTGACCAATAGGAGCCGCCCATTCCAAGCGATTCGCATTAAAGTGGAAGATGTGCGTGGAAGTAAGAGCGAACAACCCCAATTATCGAGGACGAGAGGTCTGTTTACTGTCGTTGGTCATATTTTTGCCCAAATCACGTGTCCAAATGAATTAATACATGTTCTTCAGCTTTTGCTTGGGGACACAGTTTTCCTACGCTTAGGAGAAATTCATTTTAAAATAATGGCAAGCGTCCGTGACCGCCAAAAAGACCAGAGCTGATAAAAATTACGTTTCAAAGGTTGAAAAACCTGTATGAGTACCTTACTAATCCTGGTCAAACCCAATTTAATAAAAGCATTACTAAGTTTCTCTTACATGAATATGTCCACACGTTCAATAGGTCCCACCGGGTTTAGGTCCGACCGACAATGAAGACTATGTTAAAATTCAAAAACTTAGCGCTTTTTTACTTTTAGTTGATTAAGTGTTTTATACTAGAAAACGGACAAACATTTAAGGCCTATTTTCGTATTTTTATAACGTCAACCCACGCTGAGTAATTGACCCGCAGACGACAGCTAGATAAACGTCTCTTCGCTATAGGAAATAAAATCCAATCTTTATCAGAAATGCTGCTTGAGGACTGATTTTTTGTCGCTACGAGACTGCATGGATGGGCTCTAAGCCTAGCATTCCAAGGCCAGACGAAACTACCCACCTCCGTCCTGTAATCGGGGTAAATCGGCGAATATCACTTATGTGATCTTGCATATTCAAGATCTCAACCAGAGATTGGTGCTAGTAGAGTACCGCCGATCGGTGACCCGCTAAACGACTTTCCAACGCCGACTGCATAAGCACCAGGAGCATCACTGCCTGACAACAGGCTACTATGCCAGAAATGGCAATCCCAGTTGCGTCATCCTAACTGATAATACCACTAGAAAATTTAATCTAAAAGGTTTGGATTTCCGACACTTTTCGAGAACCGGGCAACAATTTTGTCGATTATGATCTGCGGCCGTAGAAACAGAATGACTTTCAAACCATTCCCGAGTTTATACGGGCAACATGGTTAGCCCGCTAAGGAGACAGGGAGGAAGACAAATATGGCTCTCTGACTGGCAAAACTTAAATTTATAAATGATGCAAAATTACAGGAATGCTGAGAAGAATGCAAGTAAGCTGCGAAGACCTACCCAAACGTTCGTGTATCTCCACCAAACGTTCTAATTGCTCAGGGCAGATGTCCGGGCATCGGCAGAAGCCAAAGTACATGAGTAACCATTTGCCTCTGAAATCTGCCAGCGTTAATTCCATGCCTTTCTGGTCGACTAAACGAAAATCCCCACCGATGGCGATTTGACTTAATCCCTCTGCGATTTGTCTCATTGCTGTGCATATGGAAAGATATAAAGACGAGGTAATCCTATTGCCCAAAAACGCACATTCAAAAACGTAACTGTCGATAAAATCAGACTGAGAGGATTAAACTGACGAAAAATTAGTTTTTTCCCCAAATACGGCACGCTTTCTCGTTGGCGTTGTTGAGCGTGGCTGGGTGCGTGGTCGGTCGCTGCGACTCCATGCACCGAAAACGTTGGTCACTGTACTGCATAAAAACGTGTGAAGGTACTGAACACGGACGGCGAACTGAGACATTTGTGATAAGAGGGGATGAACGGTGAACAAATGAATTCAAATACAATGGCCTGAAATAAAGTCCCTGGTTAATAACAATTGTGATGAGGTTAGTAGGAGCTAATCCCGACTAAAACTGAAACACTCCCACTGAGTCACCGAAATCAGCTGACTAAATTGTGGCAGCCGCATCCACTGCGCGGGTTGTAGGACTTCCCTCCTTTGATTGGGAGCGTTGCTGGTCCAACCTTAACGGATGGCCTTTACAGTGAGAAAGGAAAGCGGCAGTACAATACGAGTAACCGAGTCTTTCGACGCTTGAAGCAAAGTTATTACGGAAAATTTGGTGCATCCAAAGACTTTGACTGAGAATAAGTTTGCCATGATGACTTTATTTTTCTACTGGCCTAAAGTACAGCCGCGTAAATATTGTCTCTCAACCAACTGCAACGTCTATGATGATAACAGTACAGTAAATTGCCGTCAAAGTGATCTACGCACCCAATTTGAAAGTAATGTGCGGACAAACCAGAATGTCAGATGACAACACTCAAATGCTTAGCCCATTGGCTTTGTTAGAGAAAATTTGTTTTACCTTAGTTTTCTGAAAAGCCTGTGACGAGTATTTCGCAGGCGATACGCTTTCGGGGGATTAAGTAGGCAGGAAGACTTCCGACGCGTCCATTTCTATTCTGTACTTACACAGCAGTAGCTCTGGACTTTATTTTGTCAAAAATAGAAATGTCGACAATTTTCGACAGTTAATAGCTGATGACCGAACTTGCATTTAGAAACGGACTAACCGGAAATTTTGCCGAACAGAAGAGACGGTTGATAGAAAAGCAGAGTATAGCGGGACGGCGAAACTTAAGACATGTGCAGATAACAATGGCCGACTACAGTGGTTTGCAGAAATTGTGGTACGAAATAGTTTGCAGATAATGCACAATACACGATTTCAGAAGGAGTCGAGCAACCATCTGTTAAAATAGACACTAAAAAGTATGAAACTGTCAAGAAAGTGGCAACTTGTACGATTTCATTTATAGTGCCAGGGTTGGGTAGTATCGACCTGTTTAAACGGCTGGACATAGTTAAGCTCAATCCGGATTGACACAGACAGAATTAGAGACGTGACAAGAGGCTCCCGTTTGTGTGCAATACACCTACTGGTCTCTCTACCGACACCGGCCGGACTGATGTCATGGCTCTTAGAGCGTTGTAACAACTTAAGCCGGAGGCGGTTGTAGTGTGGACGGATAGCACAGGGTCGACCGACTTGAGGCACGACGGATCACGTGGTATAGAACCTCATTTTGAGCGGTCGTGAAGGTGGCGTTTCATGTCATACAGCCGGTTACTTTGAGTTTCACGCATTGTAACAGGGGAAATTCCGAACATGAGAAGAAGAATATTGCTGATAATCCGCTGCACGTATCGACTGTTGTCACCTCGTCGGCAGTAAACCAGTAACTTTGCGACGGTCGTGCAGTGTTTTAGCTGACGTCGACCAGTGAATCAACGGGAAAGTTTCCTCAAAATACTCACTCAGGACGAACACGTGACTCTATACAGACACAACTTCGGCTCTCAATGCCACCTACTCGTCATAACAATCTGCTCAAAATAAACGATTTTAGGTAGTTCAAAATTTGGCCTATGATTACTTATTCGAAGGAACAGTTATATTAGTAACCCATTCCAAGGGGAATATTTTAGAAGAAAGGGGTTTTGCTTCAGTTATAGGTAACGTAGGCTTAGATGACGACATTTGATATGAACATCGGAGCGAATGCATACAAATTAGAGAAGGGACATACAGTTTCTTCCAGGACCGATGGCGTATCTGCTGAAATAAACAACGGCTCCGGTACACGCAAAGAAAAAACCCCATTGCAACCAGGGGAACTGCTAAATGAGTTCGAGGTAAAAAGTAGTGATTACCTTGCGAGCCTTTGCTGGAGGATTGCTAGCAAAATGACGCTCGAAATGGAATACTACCGGCCTTTTCGGAAAGCTGCAATTCTTAGTATAAAATGACAGATTTACCATGCGGGAGACTCGCAAAAAACGCGCAAAATCTTAGGAAAACGTGAAGACCACATTTTAAAAAATACCACAAGTTTCGGCGGAGACAAACAAACCTAATATGCTGTAGCCATTGTGACCCAGAATTTAGACTTCAAAGCGTAGTTTCTTAGCCCTAGAATCGAAGCTGGAGATTAGGGATCCGGGTAAATATGGCGTATTTCACTAAGGACACGTGATAGTAAAATAAACGGTATATGTACAACAGCCTGCGGCAGAAAAATGAATTGTCATGAGCAGCTAGTGCAGGACGAATTTATCCTAACCAGTACAATCCCACAGTTAAGTTACGCTATGTAGAAAAGGAATGAAAACACAAATATACGTGAATTGAGTTGAAGAGAAGGTCAGATGCGCATTCCGTCCGACTCAGTGTATTTAGGGGAAATGGACTCACGCTTCTGAACTCCCTATTCGTCAGATAAAAAACGGAAGAATTAACAACAAGTGAATGCAGATATCGATATACATAGGTAATTGTTTTTGTGATTATGAAATCATATAGTCCGCTTGTTGCTGCAGCATATGTCTGTTAAGCCGGTATTTAAATGTCTCAACAGATTAAGACATTACAATCCCCTCGGGCAGATCGTTCCACTGTCCCACGACACAGTTGAAGAACAAATACTTCTTTCCATCCAATCTTCCTTGGGCACACGTAGTCTGAAGGGATGTTCCCGGGGGTTGGTTGTTGTGGCGAGCTGAAAAAGTAATCACACAGGAGGGCGCTGTCCAAGCCACGCACGATTCGGGAAGTTTGTATCGAGTTTCCGCAAAACTACCTATAACTCAAAAGACAGAGATTAAGGTTATTTAGACAGATCTCGTGTGGCGGTGCATCCTGACATCTTATTACTATTGTGGCTGGCCTCCGCACCCTTTCGAGTAGATTGTAATCCTGCGGCGTCCAGGATCTCCAGGCCTGGATCACATACACAAGCTGTGGTCTCACAAACGTGCTGAAGACTTTGGAAAAGCATTCCTCATCGAAAACTGTGAATGCCCACTTGATGGCGTATAGCCTTGAAGTTGAAGCCTTAACCGTCTTTCAACATTGTGGAGAAGGCATTTGGGTGCCTATGATTCAAACTCCCAAATTTTTCTGTTTCTCTTTCTCCGAGTGGCATTCCGTCCAGGTGGTATTGCCGCAAATTAGGGATCTGATTTCGACTTCCGAGTTGCAGTATGGTCTATTTAACTTTGCAGAAGATTTACCTCAGACTGACTTGTCTGCAGTGCGTGAGAGGAGCACGACTACCGCTTTGTAAATTGATGTAATGTAGGTTGTCTTCCTATTCCTAAGAAAGATTCCGGTGTTAAGCTATTTCTGACATGAAGAAGATATCGACTGACCAGTTCTCGGACAAGTCTAAAAATCTGTTTTCCTGTAATCGCATCCGGACAGCGAGATTCACGTTCCGTCAAGCTTTTTGGTCCTTCAAAATTCGCTTCTTCTCGAAATACAGAATTTCTATTAATCGACTCTCACATACTCCCACAGCAAGGTGGAATATAAACTGCATCTCCAGTTAAAACAGAATGGAGGAACTAACAGAAACGCTCAACTTTGCTTGTGCTGTATAATATCGCTAAAGCGTCATCATTCGCTGTACAGGAATAGGGTTCCTGCTACATGTGCTCTTTCGCACGTAGTTGTAGAATAATTTGTCTTTTTTTGCGGCTCGATTGAGCAAAGGACTCTTCAAATCTCGTCCTCTTTTGAAAAGCAAGCCATGAACCCTGTTCCTTTGGATTTTGCGTTCTGTAACGACCGCGTTTTCGTTGTTTCCACAAATCTTTTCTCTCAACTTTCCTTTCTTGCTGATTTCCTCTTTGAGACCACATCTTTACATTGAGAAGTGACAGTGGCTCACCATGAGATACAACAACCGGTCCCTGACTACTTTTCAGTCCTGGGTGGCGTTCCTGGAGAAATGGACGCCTTAGTGTGCTGGCGATGCCTCAGCTTTCATTTGGCAAAAGTTCGTACTTCCATAAGGTTACTGCGTGATCGCTTTGACCAAGCGAAGGTTGGCAGTGTATCTCGTCTATACTGTCGGAATCTTTGGCGAAGGCGAGATCCAAACAACTACTCTGTTGTCCCGCACGCGCACGTGTGAGAAGAGTTTCAAGTCTTGTCCTTAGGAAACAGCGATCATAGCAATACTTTGAGCTCTTTGTATGCATGTCGCTCTATCGATTGCAGGATACATTGAAGTCACCCAGGAAAACATCATCCGGTGGACTGCCGGTCTCTTTTATGCTTTTCAGTGGACAAGAACCTGCGTCGTAGTCTGTCCGTGGTGGTCGGTAAATAGCTTTGACTTCGAGGGATTGCGATTCCCGTGATTTTATATTCAGCCAAATGGCCTCTGCGTCGTCGGCAATTTTGTCGGTCCTCTCCCACATGCCTGCATGCCTGGAAACTCCTCCACCTTGACGGTCTCTCCTATATCTCATAAACAATAAGTATCCTTATATTGTTAATTCACATTCACCGACTTCCTGTGACATTCACACTTCCACGGTTATAGCATCTGAAGATTTATTATCTGCCCGTGTTCTCAGTTCGTCGAATTTCTAAAAGAGTGTTGGTAAACAAGAATTTGGGTTTGCAACATTTGACAGTGCTTAGTTCAGTTCGTCTCGAGTTTGCCAATATTATGCTGTTGCCGCGATCATTATCACTGTTTGGTTGCAGAACAATACTGCGTTCCTCTGCATCACTCGTCCCTTGAAAAAAGTCAGTCTACCCTCTCCAGTTGCAAGTCTCCTCTTCAATTCCGTCACTAATTCGCAGCGGTTCTGACGTTCAGCTGGAGAGTAGTCCGGCTGTAAAATCCCTTGTGCGGATTTCGTAGGTTGCTTTTCCTGGAGAGAAGCAAATAAGCCTTTTCTTTGCTGCCAAAAACAATTTTAAGCGGCGCGGGTCGCACAGTTTCCCAGTGTTTATTTACCTTTTTTAGATCCTGAAGGCTGTGCAAATAGTTATCTCTTTTTTCGAATAAAGCATATTATTCAGCAGGTATTAAAACATATCAAGGTCAGCGGAAATCCTCACCATCCAGGGAGGAGCATCCGACTCGGATAAGCCCTGGACGACTACGATATCCTGGCGATCATGGGGATTCTTTGTTGTAGCCTTAATGACCACTCGTCACCCGTTGTTATTGAGATGCAACCTGATAGAATAGAATAGGTTTACTACAGCACTTCTTGGCACTGCCCCTGCTGTACAACTACAACGCTTTTGTGCTAAATTTCGACAACACGCTCTCACTTCTGGGAGAATTGTTCGTTGGGAACATCTCTGATATTCCTTCTCAAGAATGTAAACGTCTTGACTCACTTGCTCACTTGGTTGCTAGTGAACGATGTGATAAGCAAAAAGGACCTAAAACTTCTTGCTAAAAAAACGTTCCTCGGTCTGCATGGCCAGTTTATGTTGCGATTAATTTCCTGTACTCGTGCAGATTCAACTATAAAATAGCGGATGCCAATCATCTGTCTCGTCGTAGTCAAAATCGGCCTATTTTAATTAAGTTTTTTTCTCTACTCAAGGTTTCTGTATATTTAGAAAGCGTGATATTGTTCTTTTGTCATGATTTTACCCAGTAAAGCATACAATTGGGTCCCTTTTCTTACATAAATGTTCGTCTTCTTGATCAAAAATTCAGCAGTTCGATCATAATGCAAGTAACTGCGAAGATTCAGCTAATCATACTCTTGCGAATTCCGAATCACTGCTCCCCTTGCTCCTACACCTCCCTCTCACATCCAGCCGCGATAGGTACCGTGCATATCGAATTTGGTTTGAAATTTTCGACCGAGGTGGATTTAACTTTTATCGGGATATATATCTACTGGATGTCTGAACGAATCGTGGGTATTAAGAATCTCATTCGTCTTTACGACAGATCCATCCTTAAAAACCTACCCCAGGACTTGTGTGGGATAACCGATCTTCGTCCAGTCGCCTCTGCGCAACAGCACGGAGAAATCCCCAAAACATACGAAAGGCTGAGTTGTTTACCTCATATCTTTGATTTGGTTAAAAATTCATTTCATACCTTTAAGAAAATCGCTTGAAACTTGTAAACTCTGTAATGTTATTCGGAGAAATGCCCTCAAAGCACTATGTTAAATGCCGGCCCCAGGCGGGAGTCGAGCCCGGGCAGTCGACCGGCCACGAAACCGTCATTACCACTAGGACAGTGACTCGCACCATCCTTGTCAAAACAAATGATAGATCATGTATTACGCATGATAGTAACGACTACAGTGTTGGGCGTTCTGCTGTCAGACAAATGTCTGTCAAACGGGCAAAAAGTCTAATGATGTTGGGGGATGTCACATGCGACGACGAAATCTGTACCACATTTTAGGACACATTCATAAATTTTCGAAAATGGAGGCAGAGTTAAAAGGTCTAAAATGGAAGTAGAAAAGTTAAGGAATACAAAAAAAACATGCACAACCACAGCTTCTTTAGCCGTACGAAACGCCGAAACTGACGACGGTTCGTCCAGGGAACTAGACACAGTCTAATGTCAGTCTCCTAGGCGAGAAAAAGACCAGCTAAGGCGAACTCAGAGAACAAAGAAACATCCCAGGAAAACAACACGTACCTCTGTACTGTCCAAAAAACGAAGGCCGCTTGCATAAAGCAGAGGAGAACGACCAAGAGGCTCCCAAGAATGTTGAACAGAAAAGATATCGGAACACATTGTAGGCCGAAACAAAGCCAGAATATTCAAGAGGAGGCTTCGAAAGAAACTGAGGTTGGTTTTTTCGACGAACAACAGGGAAGCGTTATCAACGCGAAGATGAATGAATCGTATACGGACCTGAGTTTTGTCAGCCAAACAGCTACTTCATCCGGAGCCAGCGAAACAAATAAACTGGAGAAGAACGCTCAGTCAGTCAGATGTGCGACAACAACGAGCGCTGGATTCAGTCGCAAGCAAAATGTAGTTATAAAAGTAGTACCCGAATCAACGGTAACAATTCCAAAGGAGAGAGTTCAACAGGACCTAGACCTACTCCAAGTGTATGCGAAAGCTTTGTTAAGAGACGGCGAGTGACTTACTGTTCTCAAAGCATTCTGAATAGTGAAGTCTCAGTCAGCGTCCGGTTCCATTTGCCAGCCTCGACCCCTAAAAGTCATTCTGTAGGCTGAAGCACAGGCACAGCTCCTGTCACAGAAAAAGTTATCTCTGGAGGGCCAGCATCCTGAAGTTTTATTCCACTGGATTACGAGCCAGAAGGGCGAATGAAAATGAGAGAGCTGATGACGGAGTTGAAAAAGCATTGAAGCAGCAGCGAAACACACCTACAAATCAAGAACGGACAAATAATTCAGGTCTAAAGGACATTTCTCTGGTCGAAGGTCGTCATTCTGACAGCCTAACCAATGCAAAGGTGCCAGCCCTTGAAACTGCGAGCGCCAGTGGTCGCTGTTTAGATATCTATTACACTAGGTGTCAGAGTCTCCTCAACAAGCCAGATGAACTCAGATTAACAGTCTCTGAACGGAAGCCTCAAATAATTGTCTTAACAGAGGCATGGTTGACTGAGGAAATAAGTAGCAGCGAGGTCAGTATTGAAGGCTACCAACTGTTCCGTTATGACAAACTTCAACGTAGAGGAGGAGACACAGCGATTTATGTGTCCAATGAAATTCCGTGCCGTGAGCAAAAAATATCCGATGTGGCACCGCGAAAGTTTGAAGTGATTTCATGCAATGTATGTATCAAATAATTACCGACATTTAACCTGTGTGTTGTCTATCGGCCTTCCAGCTGGAATGAAATCGCC
Source organism: Spirometra erinaceieuropaei (assembly GCA_902702965.1). Classification (NCBI taxonomy): domain Eukaryota; kingdom Metazoa; phylum Platyhelminthes; class Cestoda; order Diphyllobothriidea; family Diphyllobothriidae; genus Spirometra; species Spirometra erinaceieuropaei. The sequence continues at coordinate 39,906 of CACRXP010001422.1, read as the reverse complement.
GATATGGAATTACTTAGTACACTGGAGTTGTTATGTAAGCATGAGAACTTACTACCTCTGGGTGACTCTGACGCATCGGGAATAGACTGGGAACTTTCCTTAACAAACACCGCGCCCACGTCATTTGTGCAGCGTATCCTGCCCGGGCCGGCAGGACATCATGCCACAAACGCGTGACAAGCGAACGATCAAGGTCATGACCCCTGTTCACACCTTCTTTGTGCTGATTGGCCACCCATCATCCTATGACAGTCCCCCTTGCATATACCCGGCCGTTTCCACAAGCCTCTTCATTTGTGCTGTCTATCGTACTCACTACACGTCTGTTTCCGAATAACCTTCATCTTTGCATACATAACATGGGCGCGGAGGCCTGACAAACATGATTTCCTTGCTGCCTACACCGTTACCTATTTGGCCAAAGAACACCCAGAAACCCTCAAATGGCTCGCGGTTGCAATGAAGAAATACATTTGATGATTATCTTGAACTGCTCCAGATTTCGTCACCCACTATTGTACTAGACGTCCCATCTAAGTTGAAACTCCTCTGGGCGAATCTCGGAAAGTTGGGACAACGATATTTCGATGCCCTCAATCTACAAAACACAGTAGATCTCCAAACAGCCTTCAGAAAACTCGAGTCAGCATGGAGAGGAAAAGACAACGTCTTTCTCAGACGATATCGGTTTTGTCAAATGCGTCAAGAATCCAATCAGTGTCAGTGATTTTATTACCAATCCGACTCTGGCCATCCAGGACTGTGGGTGTAAAGAGATCAAGGCAGACAACTTCGAGCACGCAATTCTCGTTCAGCAGTTGATCGTTGGTCTGCGCGATGAAAACGCTCGGGAAAATCTCTTATTAGAGAAGAAGGATTTGTAATGGGAGAAAGCCTGCAATATCACCCCTCATCAGGAGCGCGTGCGGCAAAACCTTCAGCAGCTGAATCACTCAAACGATGGAGTGATAGCATCCTTGGAATCTGAAACGGCTGTCTTCCTGGTCAACACTGCTGTGTCTTCGTCTAGACAGCGACCATCAGATCCCTCAAAACAACTATTATCTTGCTACCGTTGTGATCAGCATCATATCCGGTGGTCAGACTGTAGACAGCAGAAGACTTTATGCCAGTTTTGCCAGAAAATCCGACACATCGCACGAGTGCGTTTCTCCAAAAGACGAGCGAACACTAACACGCATGCGACCTACCCTAATCCTGCCGAGGATAGCAAGGCGATACTCCGAATGTTTTCGGCCAACGTGCCGCTCCAATCGCCCTACACCATCACGCTTCCGGTTGATTGTCATCCCGTGAAGTTTTAAATCAACACTGGTTCAGTTGTTACTCCCATCAATGAGGCCTCTCTTCAGAAATCATTCTCCCTCCTTTCGGCTAGCTCAACGTTCCGTAGTTACACCGGATAAATCTTAAAGGGTTGGGGGATCTTCACAGCCGAAGTCGAAAATGATGGAGAACTTCATGACTTGCCGGTTCATGTGGTGAGAGGAAGCCAGCGATAAAATCCCCTCGGACGGAATTAGACTAAATGTGTGCCTATGTAAATCCGGCTTTAAATTCAATGTTGGTAAATCATGAGGATGCGTTTCGTGACGATTCTGCCATCCACTTCCGCGGTCCACCTGTTAAGTTCCAGTTCCAGTCAGATTTCCGGCCGCCTTTCTTCAAAGCTCGTGCAGTCCCCTGTGCAGTCCTGCCGAAGTTCGAAGAAGAGATGAATCACCCACAGAAAGCGGACATTATCGAACCCGTGCAATATTCTGAATGGGCAGCCCCAATAGTTCCTGTTCTTAAATCCGATGGTTCTGTGCGTATCTGTGGCGAATACAAGCTGACAATCAACTCAGCAAGTAAATTGAACCTTTATCCTCTTCTGCGCATGGAGGATCTGTACGCATCCCTCTCAGGTGGTCATCAATTTACAACTTTAGACTTAAAGCATGCCTACAACCAAGTCGTCCTAGATACTCAATCGCGAGACGCCATCACCATCAATACACATAGGGGTTTATTTCGATATAAACGGCTATCATTTGGAGTAAGTTCGGCTCGCGGTTTATTTCAATGCCTGATTGATAACCTCGTGAAGGATATACCTCACGTTTGCGCTTACCTTGACGATATATTAGTCACCGGCCCATCTGAACATAGTCATCTGGAGACTTTGGTTAACGGACTTCTAATCTCAAAAACTATGTATTGCGCTTTGTACAGATTTTGCCTACCTCGTCTAAAATTCGCATGTAAATTTATTTTTACTTGCTTTGATGGGACCCCGACGGGTCTGTAATAAAAATAATTGAACTGAATTAATTGAATTGAATTGACTTTAAACATCGTTTTAGGACGTTTAGAAGACGCAGGTTTTAAACTAAGGAAAGATAAGTGCACTTTCCTTGCCGTCTCGATAGAATATCTGGGCTTCAGGGTGGATTAAGCTGGCCTCCATCAACTCGAACATAAGCTCAATGCCTTGAAGACGGCGCCGTGCCCCAACAATATTGGTCAATCGCGTTCATTCCTGGGGTTGGTCACCCACTTTAGTTGCTTTATTAATCAATCGGCTACAATTCTAATGCCTCTTTATCGACTACTTGAAAAGAATCGTTGCTGGAACTGGTCGGAGGTCGAACAAAGTGCTTTTGAAGAGGCAAAGGCGGCACTTACCTCCTCATCTGTCCTAGTTCACTATGACCCCGAAAAACCTATCATACTAAAATGTGATGCGTGTCCGTACGGCGTAGGTGCGGTTCTCATGCACCGAATGCCTTCTGATGCGGAGATGTCGATTGCTTTTGCATCAAGAACCATGTCACAGGCGGAAATTAAATATTCGCAACTAGATAAAGCGACCTTAGCAATAATATTTGGCCTACATCGCTTCCACCTGCATCTTTTGAGGTGACCCTTCGAGATCCACACTAATCACAGACCCCTCTTAGGTTTGGTGGGATAAAAACGAAAAATGCAACATATGTCCTCGCCAAGAATGCAATGACGGGCACCCACTCTGACTGCTTTCACATATACAATGAGATACGTTACGCGTAGTGCAAAGGTAGTGGCTGACGCCTTGAGCAGGCTTCCCATTGTGGACGATGGCATCAACGGGGCACCTGTTTTTGAGACCGTGACTACTTGCAGAACCTAGTCAACGCACCCGTAACCTATCAACAAATTGGACAGTGGACATCGGAGACCATCTTTTGAGTCGGGTAGAAAGAGCCCTGCAATCTGGTTGGCCGTCTTCTACCTTCCCTGATTTTCGGCCATTTTTCAGCCGTCAGAACGAGTCGAGTCTACAAGACGGACGCATACTATGGGGCAATCGTGTAGTTGTGTCACCACAAGGCTGACGGACCATTCTCAGAGACCTGTATAATGCACATCCTGGTACAGCTGAAATGAAAGCTCTCGCCCGCAGCTATGTTTGGTGGCCCAAAATTGACGCAGATATCGAAAATGTGGTGAAATCATGTCGCGTGTGCCAAATAACACAGAAGATCCTACGGAAGATGCCTTTGAAGTCATGGATCTGACCAAACTTGCCGTGGAAGAGGGTACACGTCGGTTATTTTGGGCCATTCCAAGGCCATATGGTCTTGATGGTGGTCGACGCCCACGCTAAATGGATTGATGCGATTCCGACGGGAAATTTCTGTTCTTCAACGACGCTAATCAACAACTTGCGAACCGTTTGTTTCTACTTTTAGGATACCTGAAATGGTCGTTTCAGACAATGCTCACGCCTTTACTAGTGCAGAATTTAAAGGTTTCATGAAGAAAAATGAAATTAGGCATTTAACTACTGTCCCGTACCACGCTGCTTCTAATGGCCTCGTAGAGCGTGCATTCCAGACAATAAGGCACGGACTAGCCAAACAGACGGAAGCGGACTTGGTCACCAAGTTGTCACGCTTTCTGTTAAGCTATCGCATAACGCCGAGCGGATCAGCCGGTGCTTTGCCTGTAGAATTGATGTTCAAGCGGCAGTTGCGCACACAACTCGACCTGCTTAATCTATCAACATATGACAGAATCACTGAAAAGCAGACGAAGATGAAAGCACTGCATCGGGTGAACACCCAACCACGCGTCGTCGCGCTTAACGAAAGTGTCCACACGCGACTAGAACACGAAACCAACTGGTGTCCAGCGGTAGTTCGAACAAGCGAGGGGCAAATAGTGGAATTAGAGTTAGAAGATGGAAGAACTGTTCGTCGACATCTGGACCAAGCTCGCAGCCGAACGGACAAAGTAAGTGGAGAATTCGGGTTCGAACAGCCAGCAACCCTTGATAGGGATGCTGACTGTCCGAGGACTGAACACCTACTGCCTGCACAGAGCACTACGCCACCGACCGAGGCATATGTTCCTCCTCCTCCTTCTACCCCGGCTAGCACTAGCTTAGGGGCAGAGGCGCCAGTGACTGCACAAAGCGGCGCAGAGGTAGAAAATACCGCCCTGAGAAGATCGACCCGAATCCGCAAACCCGTCCAACGCTTCCAGGACGAATCTTATTAGAACATTATTTAACTATCCACTATTGCCTTTACTGTTTCCTCTCTCCTCCCCATTCTCTCCACGTTAGGGTGGAGGGGTGCAGCGTATGCTGCCCGGACTATCAGGACATCATGCCACAAACGCGTGACAAGCGAAAGATCAAGATCATGCAACCCTGTTCACAGTTTCTTTGTGCTAATTGGCCACCCTTCAGCCTATGGCAATCGCCTTTGCTGTAAATCCGACCATCTCCACAAGCCTCCTCATTTGTGTTGTTTCTCATGCTCAGTACACGTCCTATTTCCAAGCAACCTTCTGTTTTGCATACATAGCAAACACTGCTCTCGTCTTCATCTCTTTTCTTAACATGGCGTATTTTTGAGCAGACTAAGAGGCTGTTCGATGAAAAATGACTAGTCTAAAAGGTTAATCTTAGCGTGCAACCACCTGGTAAAAATTGTATGACGTTTCTCTCGCACCCCAGGAGTTCACAGAAAACACACCTTCCTACCCCCCAGCATACACACGAAACTTCCACATCAGACCCCAGTTGACCGCCAAGAGATGGAGTGTTTTCTTGACCAAAACCTTTGTTGAAAATCCGACCAGGCTTGCAGTGGTGCCGCTCTCGAAACAATAATATTTACCCTCTGAGACATGATTGAAACAATTTAACGTTCTTGATACTAACAGTCGTGACCATGATTGTGTCCCGGTTAGCATTTTATATCCCGACGCAAATGAGATTTTACCGTCCTTCATGAGTACGATATTTAATCTTATACTCGAAAGTGAAGCCTATCCCAGTTTGTAGAAGGAATTGCACATCCTGTCCACCCATACGCACATCCGTTCTACATCATTTGACTACCTTTGGCTGGCAAACACTATCCCAGCAGTTTCAAAAACCTTAGAGATATTGATCAAAGATTTAATGATGTGTTACTTAACACAGAATTACGTACGGACTGTGGATCAGAGAGAATTTCTCAAAGCTCGGCATTGTGACACCTGTTACGTCGTTCCCTGATCATGATTTATGATCTACGGCCAACGGTTTTGCCCTCTACACAGTCTATTTCGATTTAACCGACGTTTTTGATCGCGGTGACTATGCTCCTCTCCCCTTGTGATCTTCCTTTTTCGAAATAGTTATTAAACTTCAGAATCTAATATCTTCTTATCTGGGTTCTCTCATAGTCTATGTTAACATAAGCTGTATTATTTCCAACCGCGCATGCGCGAGGAACGGTGTTATTCAGATAGTGGACTTGGTCCACTCTTATTTTGCCTTTATGCCAATGACGTACCGGATTGACTTCAGAATAGTAGGCCCCCCATGTACGCTGATGATCTTATTGTTACCTACTGATAAAAACCGATAGATCGTGATGGAGTGCTCAGACTCGCAAAACGTGACCTTTGGGCTTTGCTCAGTGATGCTCCACGTGGCACGCTTCCCATTCTCTGTACAAATGATCAGGTATGGTTGTTGTTGACGATCATCAGCCGCAAATAACCAATGACGGTTACAACATAAATGTGCAAGGCGCTATTACGGATCTGTTGTGACATAATCCAAGAGTCCCTGACTCTCAGGGATTGCGCATTCATTGTCTTCAAATCCCTCAGAACGACAGGATTTGCCCTCCAAAAGTTTAAAACTAACGATATTGTATGCATCGCCTCCATAAAATGTACGTTAAGTCTGGCTTGGAATACTATATGTCTTTATTTAGCTATATGTGCTGGTGATCGCAAGAGAACAGAATCCCTTTAGAATCCGTTTAGCATAAGAGTTGTAACGCCGAACACCGAAATTTAACTTACCGAGAATGTTGCGAACTCACAAACCTTGGTCCTTTGCGGCTTCGTCGACTGCTTCTCAAGTTCTTAAACAGTCGTCGTTTTGATCCGTTTACTACATCGAAACATTTAGACTGCCCACGACGCAACAGTCGCCGCTAGGTCTTCTTATTTGTTCATCTAGAACGTGTGATTAAACATTGTCTGTCCTTTTATGCTAACACAATTGTAAGCTGGAATAAGTTGTCCAGGAGCCGAAAACTTCGGAAAAATAGCCTTCATCTTAACAAATTCTCACTAGCTTTCTACATTCAGGACAACTTCCACACATTTTGGGTGTCGAATCTACCGAATCAACCTTCCGTAGCAATGCGG
>CACRXP010001422.1:6859-22161 GCA_902702965.1 Spirometra erinaceieuropaei | reverse complement strand
CCAGGCCAGGAATAAAAAGTCACAAGGGGGCTAGGCCGGAGGAGCAAGAGGGATAAAAAACCGTCGTCATAGCAGTTTCCGGTTCATATGTCGTCTTCAGCCGGCCATGTTTGGGACCCGGATCGGACAAACCCTGGTTCTGCTGGCCACTGCGCTAGGCTTTCTGCCATCCGAGCTGTCGCCGTGGATATTGAGGATCAAATCGAGGTGACGCTCGACAATCTGATCTGATTTCAGGTATGGGGTTTTTTCCTTGGATTCGCCTCTGGAATCCTCACAGGATGTGCTATCGATAAAGATAGTAGTTTTTGAAGATCTCACCTAAAGAAATGTGTAGGCTCCGCTGCAATGTGCCCATCCCGTTGAGCAGATTATCCCCCAAGCGGTCAACTAGTCACAATCTATCCCGGTACGCATCCTTTCCACTTTGAAATCAATAGTGAATTTCATAGATGTTTCGACAGACTTTGAATAATACATATAGACCTAGCTGTGAAAAACTCGGCGCCTCGGTGGGATTCGAATCCACAACAGCAAGGTGAATGCATTAGTACAGCCAACGCTCTAGCCACCTGAGGTATGAGGCCTTGCCGAACGACGCGAGTTTAATCACATTTGGGTCAAGTTTACCCACCCAACCTACTGCGACGTCTGGAATCCACCAAATCTGATACAGTAAGTTGACTACCCAGGCAGGATTTCCTAAGTAATTCACCTAGAATCCACCAGATGACTACCAGGCTCTCGTAATTAATAGGCTTTGGCAGATCTTAAATAATACATTTTACTGTTGTGGACTGAGCCACAGTGAGTTCGCAGAATTGTTCAGAGTTGAGTCAAAGTAACATGAATCATTCAAAATCTGCCAAAACACACACTACATGAGCCTGGTAGTCATCTAATGGATTCCCGATTGAGCACTTACGAAGTCCTGCTTGGGCAGTCAACTAACTGTATCAGATTTGATGAATTCCAGAAGTTGCAGTAGGTTGGGCGGGTAAACTTGACCCAAGTGAGATAAAACTCACGAGTTCCGTTGGGGCCTCGTAGTTCAGGTGGCTAGAGCGTTGGCTGTGCTAAAGCCCTCCCCCTGCTGTCGTGGGCTCAAATCCCACCGAGGCGCCGAGTTTTTCACAATTGGGTGAGTATGCATTATTCAAAATCTGTCAAAACATCTATGAATGCCGCTTTTCGTCAAAAGTGGCTGAGTTTGAATGTTGCGTGAGCAGGTATGTTGTCATGATGAAGCAACCAACCACCCGATTGTCACAGTGCAGGTTGTCTTTTCTTAATGCATCACGAAATTGCTTCAGCACTTATTGGCTCACCGTGGTGCCAAAGAGAAGAAATTCAACGTGAATGGCTCTTCTGATGTCGTAAAAATAAGTCATCCTGGACAGAACACGGAATTTGGTGTTGGCGCGTTGATTCTTAAAGTCTATCATTGCTGAGGGCGTTGGGGGCGGGTTTAGCATAAAAATCACTCTGCCCCCCGCGACGGCTTCTCATGAACGCTACGTGACCGGCTGAGCAGGAGGCGTGGATTAGCTAACGTACTTAGCGGGAGTGGGCAGAGCTGTCAACACACTTGTCTAGGGGAAATAATTCTAGATTTTTGGTACCTTCTCGTATAAGTATTTTGCACACGGATGATTCACGCATAGGGATGCATTTTGCATCTGGAAAACGGAAGTGAATTGAGGTAACCTATGTTTTTACACGTAACACGTACAAAAGGTGGGCTAACTGTCAACTGAAATCCCAATATGCGTTTTCGTTTTGAAAAGATTAATTAAGTAGGGTTGTAAAATTAATCTGTCTGCAGTATAATTCTATAATAATTCAGTTACCTCAGGATACCGGCTTTCGTACGAACCTCTTTCCGGCTGTATACCAAAACTATACTCTGTGTAAAATGACTAAGTATCATGCACTTTTCTCTTTGATTTGCGATGCCTCTAAAAGTCAAATTATATTTCATGGAAAACATGCATAAAGCTATTCATCCCTTCGTTCAATCGGTAGAAGATTACGTCTTCTTTCAATTTTATACGCGAAGGAGGGACATAATTCGATTTTAAAAAAGTTTTTAATTGTGAGAATTTTTAATGCCGTGAAATGGCCGTTCATAAAACGCCCTGTCTCTGCACTTACCAATGTGGCGCGTAAAGTTAACAATATGGATCAAATCCAATGCTAGATTTTATGAACCCCATATGGCCTCCTCTTAATACCGTAAAGAAATATGTGGTTTTCCGTACGCGGAAAATACATGGCTTGTAGGTTGTAAACCCTGAATGCAAGTGTGACGGCAGAGTGGGTTCAAAATTATTGGGGAATTGGAAAAGTTCTTAAAAACCAAATAGTACTATTCCTTCGAGTATAAAATTAAAAGAAAACGTAATTTTCTACCGAAGGAGCAGAAGAATGAATATTTTATGCACGTTTTTCACGAAATATAATTTGGCTTTTAGAGGCATCGAAAATCAAAGAGAAAAATGCATGATATTTAAATAGTCATTTTTACAGAGTATAGTTTTTGTATGCAACCGGAAGGAAGTTCGTTCAAAAGCCGGCATCCTGAGGTAACTGAATTATTATAGAATTATGTCTCAGGCAGATTAATTTCACAACCCTACTTAATTAATCGTTTCGAAACGAAAACGCATATCGGAATTTCCGTTGACATTTCATGAGTTAGTCCACCCACTGTAGAGTGGTCGCCTCCATCATGGACGTCCGGGCAGTTACGTCTAGTGTAAAGTTTACTTTCAGTAGGAAAACAGACGTAAGTGTGAGAAGAAAAACCATTAATTAGCAAAATCAGAGCACTGAAAATGAGGCACCTCTGAACGACTGTTAACTCCTTCTGAAAATTTTCGATAGAGCAAACAGAGAGAGAGAGAACAACGGATATTTTCGACTTATTTGTCGTTGACAGCTAGCCATAGCCCAACCGCCACACCGGTAGAACAGCGCTCCAAACTCACATCCAGACAGTAATTGCTTGTAATGCTCTGCCAGGGGAGCCACATATTCCCGATCTGTCGGTTGTGATTGGATGCATTCAAGGTCACACAAGGGCGAACCTCGGAGCTCCGGCCTGATTGCAGGACGGATTGTTCGTCGCTGTGCGATCCCCAAGAGAGTCATAAACCGGAGCCCCAAGACCAAAAGTTGGAATGTTCCTATTTAGCCGGATCAGTAATAGCGGCTACTTAATACTCCACTTTTAGTGTCAGACCTGACCTTAGGAGATAACCAGAGCGAAGCAGGACTTACCTAAAGTCTGGATGCGCGATCCTGATCAGCTCGTAGGCTCGCTGACGCAAGGTCTTGCCGAAGAGGTAGGCAATACCGTATTCTGTGACCACGTAATGCACATGGGCCCGTGTGCATACCACTCCGCCACCCTGCGTCAGGAAGGGCACTATTGAGGAGTTGCCATCGGGTGTCATCGAGTTCAGGGTAATGATGGGACGTCCATGTCCATCTAGCGACAGGGCGGCTCCCCGGATAAATTCAATTTGGCCGCCCACACCTGAAAGGGTTGGATTTTCAAGGGATGAAGTTGTTTCACACTGACATATATGCTAGGAAAATCGGGTTCCAGCGGGATTGTAAAGAAAGTTACTATGATCAGGGTACATTTGTGGTCGCGTGGAAGTCAATAAAATAGTCTTTGGCCTGAAAGAAAAGAGTTCAGTCATTAAGACGAAACTTTTACTTAAGACGCCTTCATGAATACAGCTCGCCTACGAATGGTCCTTTTTTACTTAACTTCCACCTTTTTTCCCGTAAGGCAAACATCCGCAAAATGTTTGCGATGTTTCTCTACGTCTGCCGCTTTTCACGAAGGCTTCAAAAGAAGTCATTCAAGTGAAATTGGGTCATTGATAGCGTGAAAATCTTTTAGTTCAAACATTTTCGAGCTCCGATGTCCGCTCTTTCATTGCCAGGCGCACAGCGCATCAGGTTGCATGCAGTCTATATGAGCATTCCTTTTGTTGGAAAGTCCCGTTTGCGTTCGGTCAGGCCCGTTGCTACCGTCTTCAACTTCGTTAACGTTCTTTTGCCGTGGAGAGGACGAAGACGTTGTCAAGGCTCCTAGGTACTCGATCTCATTTGAGACCCCGGTCAGCCGTTTAATCCATCCAGAAACTAGTAACCCCACCTGGACCTTGTGGCAACATCTGGATGCCCAAGTTTCAGTGCAAGATTTGGATCTGACATGACAGTTCGACCGTCGTGGCCGACGACGTCCACCGTGTGCTCCACAGCAAGGTGAAGCAGGCACGGTGAATTGTGCGTGATTTAGTTTATGGTCGAAGTAGACTTTCTCAGCGTCTACTGCACTCTCTCCTGTCAAAACAGAGTTAAGCAGGCCGGAGGCGGGAGGGGGCGCTGGTAGTTGGCACGGCCGGACCCGCACCTAGGCGTGCTACCACACCCCCTGGTCCGCAACAAATACTTGACCTGGATTTTAACCCACAACGACAGCACCACAAGGGGTCAGAAAGGCGAGGATAGCTGGGCAGCCGTGTCCACGACCTGTATACCCAGTGAGAGCGCAAGCGCATCTACCGGCAGGGATTCAAGTGCCATAAAACTGCCAGCGCACAACGGGCTGCTAGGGCCATGATTTGCTGATCATGGCATGGCAGATGCTTAAATACCTTGATGAATCCTATATACTGGTCATCAGACAGGCACTTCTCTGATCTGATTCTTAAAAAAGGCCCCATGAGCTCTCAGCTTGCTTGCGTTTAAGTCAATCCTTATTACTTACTGAAATTGTTGCTTGTTCCAAGGGGTGTTGCTTTTGAGAAAAAATTGATCACAGAAAATCATTAATAAGTCCTTCCTCTCTCTCTCTCCCTCATTACTCACTAGGAAAGAAAGATTAAAAGCGACAGTTACTGGGTAACTTTAGCCTGAAACTCCACTCGCAAGATTCCACTTCTGAAGGTTCGAGAGTCTTTGTGGTTTGGGGAAGCGGTAATAGCACACAACTAAGCTGGCGTCACAGCTGTTAAATTAGAGAAGAACATTCTTAAACAGTTGAAAGTGGAATCTTAGGACCATCCCGGGATGCAAGTTTTTGGAAACAAAACTCTATCTACATGAGATGTAACGTTTTCCAGAGCATGAACTCCTAACATGGGACTGTATCGTAACTCTCTGGCTGAGAGATCATGGAGTTAAAAGAGCGTCTTTCATCCCGCGTTTAAATACCCTCAAGAGGCGTGACAGGGTCGGATATTTTACGCCGTCTGACATAAGCATTGGTTATATGAAACGCAACGAGTCTGTCATTTTGCATTTTGCTTTACTGTGTACCGTCAGTGACCTTCGTCACTGGCGCTTTTCACTCCGACCTGTGTGAGCATGAATCCACACCTAAAAGCGGCCTAAGGTCAACTACTTGGATCATGTGAGAAGTAGGTTAATGATAAGATGAGAAGCGCGATGACCTGGATCTACGGCTAGGACTTGTGGCCGGGAGGTACCGAGGTGGGATGGGGGTGCCGATCCTTCACTAGAATGCAATTTCTGCTTGCTCTCACAAGTATGGCTAATTTCGAGTAAACATTAGATTCGGTTTTGGTCACCCTGCCTGCCTGCTTTCAAAGTTTCTATGACTATCTAACGGAAGCAGCCATTTTGAGCGAACTTTTCAAAAACAAACTGACCGATTAAAATACTGTACACCTTTAAGCGGACCGGTTAAATCATAGACTACCCCTAGAAGACGATGTAGAGAAGGGTCAAAACTTCGTTTTCGTTTGAAGTTTAAATAATGCTTGCAATTTAGAAAAAATATAATTGTAGTAGATAAAAGTGGTATCGGAAGTGAACGGAGAGATCCCCATTCCAGGAGGGGGAACAATCTCCGCGCAGGTGGCTCGAGTTCATCATGGGCAAACATTACGTAGCTTCTACAAGGAAACGTACCCACGACAGACGATAACTCATATTACCACCTAGGTGCAAACACACAGATTTGGACCACTTTTCTCCCGCTGAGGATGAACTCAAACACGAGTTTGCGACGTCAAGAAAACAGATGCATTGGCCATACGGTTAGCCAACTCAGCCTTGTGCTCGCAAAAAGCGTTTGTACAGGCGCTAAGGCTCTCCTGGGCAAAGACGAACCCAGCATATGTGATCATACCCGCCACGTCGCGTTACAGCGCCGAAACGCGGACAGCTAATCGCCAGACACCTTCCCTCTTCTCCGTTCCCTCCCTAAACCCCAGGCAGAACTAGAATCTGGCCATTGAGATCTGAACGCCCTTCAACCCTCTCTCCCATCTTGACTATTATTGGATGTTCAACTTTTGCTATTCTGTACAGGCCTGATGATGAATACTCGAAGGTGTACGTTTGCTGGACTTGACTTCTTAGAAAACAAACTACTTTCGCGGCGACCGAGACTTCTCCTTCTTTACACAACCTCCCCAAACAGACTGCACTGCTATTGCGCCAAGCCGAAACAGGAGACAAGCTGGCTCAGGGAGAGAATTAGACGGGTTACATTTAGTCTGGCCGCATCTCGAATATGCAATTCAGGCCTGGAGACCGTGGACGCATCAGGATTACAATCTGCTCGAAAGGGTGCAGAGGCGAGCAACAAAGGTAATAAGAGGCCAGGGTGCTCTGCCATACGAGATCCGCTTAAATAACCTTGATCTCTATCCTCTGAGTTACAGGCATTTGCGTGGAGACTTGATAGAAACTTTCCGTATCGTGCGTGGCTTAGACTGCGCCCTTCGGTGCGACGGCTTTTTCCAACTCGCCACTACAATTAACCTCGGAGGACATCCCTTTTAGCTACGTGTGCCCTGGGGTAGATTGAATGTGGGAAAATATTTCTTCTCTAACCGTGTCGTGGAACCGTGGAATAACCTGCCCGACATGATCGTCATGTCTCAATCTGTGGAGACATTTAAATGTCGGCTTGACAGACTGTGCGGACTGTGCGGCTTTTTAGCCACGAAACCAGTGACATATGCGAATCAATGTCTGCATTCAATTAATGCTGAAATTTCTTCACCTTTTTGCTTATTTATCGATTTTTTATGTACAAATAGGGAGTTCAAAGGCGTAAGCCTAGTACCCTCAAATACACTGACTGACTGATTACTTAGCTGCCGACGCACATTCGTGTAACACGTGTTTGACCGGCAGCTTTCATGCCGCCGTACTCAGTCCCACAACCAACTAGCCGATATGCTTGGAAAGGTAGCTGGTGCATGAGCATAGGGAGAGACAATGAAAGTAAGAAGGTCCTGTAGAATCCTCACTCGGGACTAATCAGCACACATCTCACTCTAACGAATCTGACGTGTTTTCAACTTTTACACCACTGAGATCGTGAGCCAAGGCCATGATTATACAGCAATAATGGCGCAAGAAGCCGGAATGTCCACTGACTGCTCTGTCACCCGCCAAATCAGTTGGCCTTCCCCCTAATTAGTTAACGAACCGTCTTGACAGAGGGCAGGCACGGCGCGGAACAATCGGAGCTGCCAATTATCTCCGCGGTCAACGAGGGAGGGGGCGAATCAGGTCACGGTGACGTGCGGGTCGGATGCAGCCACACAGGCGACATTGGCCGGTCTACGTATCTGACAAAGTGCGCCGGTTAATGAGAGCTGCGCGCAGGATTTTCTAGTCTCGGAAGAAGAGCAGGCGAAATAATTACTGGAAACGTCAGGCTTCCAATAAACCTCTCCCTTTGTACGCCTCTTCTTCTTCTTCTGCGCGTGAAATTGCCACGGCGAGCTAAAAGTCGTGAATTGGAGGGCTGCAACACGATAGGATAAAACAACCATCCACCGGAACGGGAGGGCAGACTGCAATAATCCCTTAATGCATCCTTTGCGTGCTATCTGAGAATTTCCCTTTCGTCATGTTTGGCACAAATCAGCCGGTTGCTTAACTTTAATGACCGCTGTGTTCACACCTGCCTCTGGTCATCTTCATTTTATCTTGCCACTGGAACGCGATGGATGAGGGGAGAGGGAATGATATAGACAATTCGTAAGTCTGCTTCGCGATAGAGTAAAGCGCATGCAAGTCGTAACTTCCCTCTCCGCACATTTGCTTGTAATGGACGACTAATTGATAGTATCACATCCCAAAGTCGAGGTCTGAAAACTGGTGGACAATTACGTGACCCGAACTTTAACCATGAAAACAGAAGGGAGAAATGTACTGGTTGACTTCGTCCCACCGCTTTTTTAATTAAAAACACAAACGATCATTAAAATCCAGCACTACTGTCGAAAAGCGGTCGCAAAACTGAACAATCAACCATTCAGCTACCCAAGAGTGGGTGTATAACATGGGAGTAATAGAGTGAGTGGATCTTCCGCTCCAACCCCGCCTGTGTTTTCAAACGGACTTAATCAATTTCTCTAATCACTGACATGCATGATTTGTACTCCGTTTCCATATAAATGTGCTGGCCTGACAAGAATTTATTTAAAGCAGACGTATGCTCGCCAACTATTCTCCCGAACCAAAAAATGATTAGAAACCAATTCTACTCTGAAAAACCGCCTGTTGCAACGAAATCAGCTAGTTGAATGACGTGTTTGGAGCGTAGAATTCATCCAAACCGACGGCCGATATTCACATATCGGCGCCCGTGTGACGGAACAAAGGAGCTAGATACGGGGAGTTTGGTTGGCTCGAAGGTCTTCAGACGATCGCTGCTGTTTGGCCAGTCACAGGGAATGCGTTATACTCGTTACATCCTGGTCGTTTTACTGAACACTGAAGAATGCTAATGCACGCCTAACCCACAAGTAAACCTGGTAAAATTTCGACCATTCGTTTCAGGCGGTTCCGGTGGTACGGAAGCACAAGGTGGGATAGCAGGGATTTTGACGGGATAAAAGTTCACAAATGCAGTCGCAACGATGCAGGGCAGGCTCCCTGGCACCTTGAGGGCTTGTGATCGGAAAGCTGACTGTTGTTCCACAACAGCACATCATCCAGTTCAATTTATTTTAGGGCCTAAATAGACCGGTCTCTGAATCATCACATACAGTGAGTGACCGATTTCATGAAATGTTGGCTGAAATTCTGAAACGCGTTTCCGACTAGGAAGGATTACTTAGGCGCAGTCTTAATACTGGTTGTCTTGCGACAGGATGTCGACCTTTGAATGCGCTTCTTTTCGATCCCCTGTAGAAATCGTACTCGGGAAAAAATGTTTACTTCAGTAGCATGCACTTTTCACACTGATTTCGATGGTCTTGCAAATTCAAATATATTTTATAGAAACCCCAAACAAAAATATGCTTTTCTTTAGTCGTCTTATAGAGAACCGCGTCATCTTCCTATTGACTATCCGAAATAGGAGTATAATTAGGTTTTAAAAAAGTTTTCTAGTTTCCGAATGATTTGGAGTTTGATCTGTTTTTGTATTAGCACTTAGTGATTTCAGTCCATAAGGTGCATGCGCTCCGCATAAAGAAAATCACATATTCTTCTATGCTTTTAGCAAGATATCGTATAGAGTCCACAAAATTTTGCAATGGATGCGAACTATGTTGTATATTTCATGAGGAGCAGTGGTAAACGGACAGGAACGTAGATAGGTGAATGGACATTGCGCGGCACTAAAAATTCCATGATTAGACACTTTTTTAAAACCTAATTATATTCCTATTTCGGGTATGCAATATGAAGTTGATGTGATTCTCTATCAAACGACTAAGGGACAGCTTATTTTTGTTTGAGGTTTCTATAAAATATATTTGAGTTTGCAAGACCATCGAAATCATTGTGAAAAGTGCATGCTACTTAAGTAAACCTTTTTTTCCCGAGTACGGTTTCTACGAGAGTTTGAGAAGCAGTATATTCAAAAGCTGACATCCTGCCGAGTCCAATACATTATAGGATCCGGCCGCAAGATAATCAGTGTTACGACCGCGCCTAAGTAATTTTTCCTAGTCGAAAACGAATTTCAGAATTTCAGCCAACATTTCATGAGATCGGTCACTCCCTGTAGCTCTTTTTCCCAGCGCAGACCGGGCATGTGTTTCACTTTTTACGAGAGGCTCGGCTCATCAATGGAGACTCAGGATGTTGAAATGTGCATTGGAACCGGACTTTATAAATTCGATTCCGTCAAATTATCCCCAAGTCCGTTCTCCAAATTTTGACAAAATTATAAATTATAATTATATAATTATAATTATTATAATTAATTATAAATTATAACTTATAAAAAAAGAGTTTGACCAGCAAGTCCGTCAGGTTTGCTCTTTCGCTGGCCGTGCGGAACAGTCGCATCCAGTTTTTTTCATCTTCACGTAGGCCACTGTCTTCCCATTACACATCGGACGGAGTAGCATGCAACACGACTTCTTCACCTGATAGTCTACGAGAGACCAGTCTTCGTCGTCGAACTTGTCTGGATTGTTTGGCCTATAGCTGTTCAAGCGGAAACCATTCAAAAGCCCGTAAGGCACAACGGGACGAGTAAGTTCCGTAGAAACGATCAGTGAGCGCCCCTCTACTACTCAAGACAGTTTTAGTTGCTCATGAACCCTGAGGTTCAAAAGAACTCCCTATTCTGCTGTGAGCGCCCTAAACCCGAATAACACACACGATCAAGGCGACAAAGTCCCCTGGTCAAGACTGCAAGCGAAATCGCACTGAATAACTGCCTGACAAAAACCGCTGGTGCCGCACGGTGAGAACACACCGAAATGCTCACTCTACCGAACTTAAGCAGGCCGCTTAACATCACCAGCGTGCTTATCACAGATCGTCAGATAGTCCACTGAATGTCTTTTGATGGCTTTCTACATTCCCGTGGTACTTGGGACTAGGGTGACTGCGAAGAAGGAGACATGAACGCTGGGATAAGAGATTTATTCGCGTGACGCCCCGGTTTACTGCTCGAACTCATCATCAGAGAATAAATCAGATACGGATGATTCATGCAGGATGCATTCGCCATGCTACCGCATACCTATGAATACTCACAGCTCCCCCCTTCATCAGGGATCGAGGCATTTGATGTGAGGACTGTTTGATGGCCGACATTTGCGTCGTTAATTGCTGCAATCTCATCATGTGCGTTGGATGTTGGTGTGATGATTGCTCGACCATCTGACCCACCAACCCTGGCGTTGGAACAGTGTTCACCTGCACGCTCCCCGCGTGGCTAATTACTCCCCCTAGGCGAAGTCTCAGAACCGAAGGTTAAAGGGGAAGGTCATCGCACTTGTTAATGGACTGGGGGCCTGTAAATCACGACTCAAGCAGCTCCCGGCTCACGCGGTTGTCACCTCTGGCGAGAATTTCGGCCTCATTGAATTTAAATGAGGCCGGATTTCGTCGAATGAGCCGAAACTGGAGAGCTGGTGTCATTTCTCCGCACCGCGACAGCGCGCTCGGCCATTCGCGTTCGGAGCTGTCTTCCGGTTTCTCCGACGTAGTTGCTTTGTCCGCAACTGCACCAGATCCCATAAACGACTCCAGACGTTTCTTGCCGTGGCAGCTGGCCTTTCTGTTTCATTATCTGATGCCTCCGGTCTGTGTGCAACTCCAACGGTAGCATGGCGACTGTATCCTGTAAATACTACAGTCCCTATGCATGATCCACACGTATCTGCCTCTGTCTCTGATGATGAGTTCGAGCAGGAATCCGAAACGTCAGGTGGATAAAGCTCTTGTCCCAGCGATCGTGTCTCCTTCTTCACGACTGCTTCCTGGGACTCGTTTCTTCGCTCTCATTGGAATTGAGGTGACTGTTACTCGAGGAAATGTGATCCCGCCAGCTCTTGCAGGACACAGAAATCAGTTTAGCAAGAATTTGCTCGGTGTGTGTCAGCACTTCTGGCAGTTTTTAGGTGCCCGACCAACAGGGGGTCCATATCGAGTTCTGGCAGACGTTATCGGAATGCGCACCAGAACAAATGCTAACATTCGGGGGTGCGGTGGCAGACCCAGTTGCCGGCAATGGTCGCGCATATTGGGATTCCTGCGGCCCTTTTACTGTAATAATTGAGGCATGTGTTTCGGCCTTTGCTTATCATTAATTCCCGCACCTGTCAACTGATCGGCTCGGACAGTGACTGGGGTTTTGGAATAGGAAAGAAAAGTGAGGTCGACAGCTCGGCGCATTTTACTTACTATAAACAATCTGACGCGCTTGAAGTTATCACGATGAGCCAGAAGCCGTGGCTCGAAAGTTTGCCAACTGACGGGATAACTTGGACCTTGCAATTCCACCCAGTGTTGTGTGTTTGTGTGGAGCGGCCGGCTGGTGGTCTAAGAGTCAGGCTGCAATGGCTCCTTCTTAATGTGGCCCCTATGACACTCGCACACCGTGGGATCCGAGTCAGGTGTGACGGCACGCCCAGGTGCGGTTCCAGCCCTGCCAGCCACCCTCTTGTTGTTGGTTAAAATACTGGTCATTTGTTGATGGACCAGCGGATGTGGAGTGGAGCGCCAAGGCGCGGGCTCGACCGCGCCATCCGCCTGCGCCCAACTCCGCCTCCGGTCTTGTTAACTCTGCTTTGACATCGGACCCCGGTCGGAGCAGAGGAGGGAGTGCGGTAGATGTTGTGAAAGTCTACTACCACTCTAAACCAATTCATACGCAAGTCACCGTCCATGCTCTCACCTTGCCGTGTAACACAAGGTGAACATCGTCGGAAACGACGGTCGAACTATTACCCCCTCCCAATCCCCCTCCGCCCCACACTCCGTCTTCTGGTGCGACAGCGTGAAAAAATGCTCTGAGCCTCAGCGTATGTTCGGGAAGGTTTGGTCCTGCAGTCCCATCTGACTGATATCATATGGCCAGCTAACTAAAACAATTTTAGTAGGTGCGATCACGCTGACTTTACATATGTTTGTCTCCCCCCCCCCCGCCCCCTTACTATTTTAATCAAGCGAGTGACTCTGCCTTGGGAGAGTGCTTATACGCCAGCCTCGATAACCTCAGGTATCAGTTCACACGCGCTTCCCTGCGCGTGCTTCGAGCCCCGCTTGCACCCTCTTTATTATCTCAATCCAGAGAGTGGCTAAATAGGCCTGCTAATGTCATTGTTCGGACAGTGTGAAACTCCGTCGGTTCCAATATGGTGGCCATGGACTGCAAATTAACACGGAGCTCCCACTGTGGCCCTCCAGTTGCGATTGTGTCCTCCTTATCCTCTTAACCCAGCGAGTGGCTCTGTCACCGGAAGTGTATACGCGTCACCTTCAGTTACACCAAGCACCGGTTCACGCGCACTTTCCTGCGCGTGATTCGAACTGTGCCTGCGTTCTCACTCCCTTCCTAATCCAGCTAGTGACTAAGTTAGATATTCATGGATGGTGATGAAACTCGCGTCGTCCGGCGGGGTCTCGGAGCTCAAGTGGTTAGTGTGTTGGCTGTACTCAAGCCTTCCCTTTACTGCATGGGTTCAAATCCCACTGAGACCACGAGTTTTTTCATAATTGGGTCAAATGAACGAGGTGACTGTCGATAAAAGTGAAAATGTGTGTTCCGGGAGACAATAGCAAAAAAGACGTGATCGCCGGAGCAGTAACCGACACGAATGGTGAAATTGCGAGAATTAGTGACCCGACTACAGGATTTTAGGCAGTAGGCACACCAAGGACAACCATCCACGACCAATGCGGGAGTTGCCGATTTTTATAGGTATGAAGTGGTACAGAAAGTAACCTTATAAATACTGCAACGCTTGTGAAAACACTGTCCTTATCTAATGCCCCTTCTGATGATGGGCTCGTGTGTGAATCCGGGACGTCGGCCGAATAAAATTGTTGTTCTAGAAGTCGGGTCTCCTCCGTCTCAAAAATGCAATTTTACACTTACTGATTACAAAAAGTGCATTCTGATTGGTCGGAAAATGAAACGGAAAGAGTCAGTTCGAACTGGTTGCCGTCGCCAGCCGGTCATGACACAACCCGGGGCTCGGAAGGTGCGAAACCTGAACCCCGATTCAGTCGGTAATTTCGCCAGATGTTCGGGCTTATGTCCTGTCGTCTGTCATCGGTGAATATTCAATGTCACGTGACAATTAATTTATCCGGTCCAGCTGTTCTGCTAGCAAATCCCTTTTCCCACTCCTTCCCATTCGGCGAGGCGCGAGGTGATCTGCGCAGGGCACGTATTCACACTATTTTTGCCGCAAAATTTGCAGCATTACCAATCAGTCGTGCTTGAAATCAAACACGAACGATCTCACGGACTAAGTCATTGTCCCATTCATCCCGGTTGGGCCCACTCCTTAGGGGGAGGGGAATGTGTGGTTTACAGAACACAACGCTTACGTTCCGCTTGGTCTTGAAGAAAGGAGAAAAGACGAGATGCGAGAACTACCGCGGCATAAGTCGCATCGACGTTGCTGCGAAAATCTTCGCTAGTGTCCTACTCAGGCGATTCCAGGCTGTGCGTGGCTCAAGGACGAGGCCCAACCAAGCCGGATTTCGGGCTGGACGTGGATGCGCAGACCCGATATTCACACTGAGGCGCATTCTCTAATTTTGCCATAGCTACCGGCAACCGACGGCCGTCTGCTTCATCGACTTTGCCGCCGCGTTTGATTCCGTTCATCGTGAGTCCCTGCGGCGGATAATGGCGCTAGATGGTGTACCGGCAAAAATAATCGCCGTAAACAAGGTTTATTATCGCTCCACTACTGCGGGTCCTGGTCCGCAACAATCTTTCCCAACCTTTCGGTATTTGGTCTGGCCTCCGACAGGGTTGTATCCTGTCACCCATTCTGTTCAAGTACGCTATTGACTGGATTCTCCGGAGGGCCCTACACAAGGGTGACGGTGTTGAGTTTGCACCCGGACACCGACTGAATGATCTCGACTATACCGATGATGTCGCCTTACTTGCTTCAAGTTTTGGCGATTTGCAGTCTATGGTGTCACGGGTGAACGAGGTCGCTAAATCAGTCGGTTTATCCATAAACGCTGGGAAGACCAAAGTATTCTCAAGCTGCATCCCTGACCAGGAGAAGGCACCCCTCGGGATTAATGGCTGTCAACTTGAAGAAGTAGACAGTTTTAAATACCTCGAGGCGAGGCTGCTGCCTAATGGACAGAGTAAGGACGGCAGTGACTCCCGAATCGATGCTGCCCGCTGGGTTTTCTCAAGCCTTCGGAAATGCCTATACATCCGACGTGACCTCTCCATCGCCAATAAGATTCGAGTGTACCGTGCATCTGTCCGGTCTGTTCTTCTCGACGTCTGTGAATGCTGAGCTTTGCGCGTGGAGGACGAGCGAAAACTGAAGGTATTTGACCAC
>CACRXP010001421.1:59531-75379 GCA_902702965.1 Spirometra erinaceieuropaei | reverse complement strand
GAATTACTTGTCCATATACTTAACCGCTCTGTAGTAGAAAGGAAGTTTACTTCGGCAACGAATAAGAAATGGAAATAAGAGAAGACAATAAGCTAATGCAGGCGCGAGCGTGGTGCCGTTTGTTCCTAAGTAATAACTAGTCTCACCTCGTCTGGTCTGTTGCTAATCGTAACGAAGACAGCCGGTTAAGATGTGGTTATGTAACCCCACCTGATGGACGCAGTACCGTTGGGGTTAGTGTTAGAGGTTAGGGCAATTAATTCTCAACCACTCGAAGTACAACTGCGCATTCCCAATAGGTTTTCTTTTGTATACAACTATTTGACCTCGTCGCCTGTGCGTTCCCCAGTCCCACCTGTACAGACTCCTATTACCACCGGTCCCGTATTGCAGGTGGCTTGAGTCTGTTTACCTCATGTGGGACTACATAACCACATTTGGCCGGCAACAGTCCAAGAAATCTGAATGTTGACTTCCAACTCTGGAGACTGAGAAGAGTTCAGCCCAACTCACGGCATGACTGCTCGCGAGATAAATTCTGTCTGGCACAAAGATGCGCTTTGCGCATGTCTGGGTCGGTTGTTCGTCGCATATAATATGAATGTACTCGAGTGTGTCTGAGGGCAGTAAGGAATAGATTATGGTGTTGATGGATGTCGCAGTGTCTAAAGCTGTCTGAATTAGAGGCCACTGGTTCATGTGTGCCAGCACAATCCAGACCTAGGGCACGTCGCTGCATGGCAGTGCGAAAAAGTTAAAATACCTAATCTGCCCTCCGTTTTTTGGTTTCTAACGGCCTACTGTCTTCGCAACCATCTATTGCAATCTTTACCGTCGTAAATAACGCTATTCTGCTTTGATTGCCAGGAAAGTGTCATCGTTCACACTATTATTATCATCAACAACAACAACGACAACAGCAACAACAATGATATCCCATCAACAAAAACGCCGTCAAAACCTACGCCAACGAAGACAACACCACTATGACCAACAACCGCACCACCAGTCCAAATGTCAAAAGATACCGCTGGAATAACTTGATAATCCGTCTTGAACAGCTGGGCGACGAGAAAGGTTCTTCCTGATGGTACCTTCTGGCTTCCCAACCACATGACATGAAGCTAGCAGTTTTTCTGGCTCAGACAACTCCACCATCTTAATTACAGTATGCACAGCGGTCGTCTCCCACATCTCATTATCCTTCCCACTACCGTCCTTCTCCCATTCCTTATAACTTACAGGCTGATGGCACATTCCATATAACGTTCCCCACAATCGTAAGAATTTGCTGCACGACAAATGCGTCGTGAAGTAATGACAAAAACAGCACTAGTGACTACATTTATATGTGTTATCATCATTAAGGATAACAACACTGAGAGTATCAATGCCAAAATTTCAACAGCTCTGCATCATTAATCCCACCTTTTTGATTCGGCGGAAATGGATGTTTCAGGCCTGCCGACGCCCGTCTAGACGCCAGCTACTTCCTCAACTCGATTCGCATTGAGGTGTCACGGTTTGGCTCATCGGTACGGTGAAAGGAGGGGGTGGGGTAATTAGGACAGTGTGCAGCTGATCCGTTGGGGCAAAGTCGTCTGGTGTCCCAAGTAAGCACTGATTGCAAGTCAAGTGAGGGCAAGCGGATTCCACAGGGTTGGCCAGTGTTGAACACTTGTCGCACTCCGACTAACATCTACCGTCTTGGCCACGCAGCATAATCAGAATGATTCCTGTGACGGCCACAAGTAGTTTGCACCAGTAGGCTGAGTGGGCGGGAGGAGAAAGGAGGTTAATATGTCCACGAAAAAATATGAACTTTACCTCATTACTCGGCAAGCAATTGCGCCTGAAAAGTTAGCATGCAGATGAACTGGGCTTGTTGGTCATTTCTTGCTGGCCTGGGTGGGTTCCCGACCCGGAGCATCAGGATAAAACGGAAATGCTTCACTCCGCTTCGCAAACATGATAGATCGGCAATCTCGTTCAAGTAAACTTCTCGAATCCTCATGATGTATGCAGCATAGTCCACAAGCGTCACAAAATTTTATGAGCTCTATATGATATCGTTTTAATGGCCTAATGGAATGTGTGATTTTCCCTGCATAAAAAATATACACCTGGTGGACCACAAAATCCTAAATGCAAATGCAGCAAGAGATAGGGCTCCAAATCATTCGGGAGTTAAAAAACCATTTGGCGAGATCTTACTTCGTAGCCTTACCTGTTAGGGATTAGGTTTAAGGTTAGGGGTTGGGGCTAGGGGTTGAGGTTAGGGTTAGGAGATAGGGTTGTGCTGGGGCGATCAGTTCAGAAACCGAAAGATATCCTTTCTCCAGTGTCGTTTGAATGGACAGCGCAGGGTCTTTGAAGATCAGACGACGAGGTCAAGTAGCTGTATGCAAAAGAAAAGCTATTGGGAATGCGCATTTGTACTTTGAGTGGTTGAGAAATAGTTGCCCTAGCTCTAACCCCTAACCTTAATCCCGACAGTGTTGTGTCCATCAGGTGGCGCTACATAACCACATCTTACCACATGATTTACAATCTGACCAACCTGCAGTGTGTGCAATTATTTTAAGTGTGAACGTTTGCGTCGACGATCAAAGCATTTTCTTCAAAGACATGAGTTTCCAGAGTAGGTAAGCCAAAGATCCTGACAGTACCGAAGGCGAGGTTGAAATTCCAGACCAAAAGCTAACTGATGAATTGACTCTCTTTTCCCAATAATTCGTCTTCAGGACAGGCTTCTCAACTAATCGCTCGAGAGCGTAGAAATGGGTGGGGTTCTCTGCTGTCTTTGGTAGTTATAAAAAGATATTCACTACAGAGGAACATTTCTAATTTAATTAAAGGAATGTATTCGGAATTACAAGATCGGCTTGTCAGATACGCCGTCGTCAGACGAAATGGATAGTGAGAAAGAGAGGAAGTCGCTTTATTTTGAAATCATAATTCAAAATTTTCAGCAAAAAATTGGCTCCATTCACTATGGGCAGTAAATAAGTTAATAGATTATTCAAGAGTGAAAGTTTAACACAAAAGAAACGATTATTATGAGGAGAGTTCAAGTCTTAGCTTCTGTATTTCTATCTCTTCGCACGTAAGATAGCGCGCCAGGAATGGCAATACAGACGCTCGATAAGCCGATGTGCGACATTATATATGTCGAAGGCTGCGGCGCATCGGGCGGGAAGACCTCGCAGAAATAAGATCAGGATGCAAGGGATGGGCAACGTCATCTATAATCCGACCAGCAAATTGCTTGACCGCATTGAAATGCCGTTGTATGATAGTGTCAACTAAAAAAAAATAAGAAACGCCAGCCGCAGAAGGAAGCATGCGGAGGACTCGTTTCAAAATTAAAAGATCCTTTTTAAGCAAAGCAGGAAAAAATGACGGGAGATCAGTATAGGATAGGAGGAAGAATTCAGGCATCGATGAATCGCCAGAGATTGTCACACTGGCGTTTGAGTACGCAGACAGAGAGAGAGACAAGCAGATGACCACAACACGGTGAGTCACAACTGAGACCCACGACACCTCGTCTCACCTCCGGCAGCCATCACAACACGACACCCCCCCCCCCTCGTTGAGGATTAGTTTTGGCACCTCTGTGGACGCTCGCTAAAGAACTCGCCTGGATGTTGTCTCTTTCGCACCTATAGGATTTACAGTTGTGAAAATCCCATAGCTATATTCAGAAGAAATGGTGGCGAGCGAACGTTGCTTTCGATAACTTCTAGTCAGGCCAGTTCAGTTATATGGGCCGGGGTACAGTGAGTGAAAAAATCGACAAAAGTTAGGTTTTAAATTACAGGCTAGGCAAGAGCGGGCATCGTGTGGACCCCGCTGAAGCATTTCGTGTGATTTATGAGGTCCCCTTGAGTTACCCTAAGCTACTGGGTCAGCGCCTTTTAGCAACAGCAGAAGCGGCCGCCATCAGGTTGCGAAAACCGGCTCTATGCGCCCAGAAGAACCTCGTTCAGGCTCCGCGCTTACCGTGGTCAAAGGTTGACTAACCACATACAACGTTCTACTCCCTTCCGCTCTTGCCTAGCCTGGAATTTAAAAATTAACTTTTGTCGATTTTTTCACTCACTGTACCCCGTCCCATATAACTGAACTGGCCTGACGAGAAGTTATCGAAAGCAACGTTCGCTCGCCACCATTTCTTCTGAATATCGGATTTACTACAAAATCGGTATGACTGTTGGTCCTCCCCTGTAACCGGCTGTATTTGACAGTTGTCACTGCGGGTGTGATTTGAGTCCGACTTCTGGGACATGTCGGTCGCTTGATCTCTAACTGGCTCTCTCTCCTTCTGTAGGAGTGACAGCTTGTGCTATCAACCCTGTCCGAACTGCTTTGAACTTTGGAAGAAACGCCTTGCAGGCTGGGTGCAGGGTTATGTGTGTCGGTCAAGAAGCACCTTTCGAGCACCAGTCTGACTTGCTTTCCACTGGCTTGGCCGATGACCCTCGCCTCAATGTCGCATGTGACCATATACCAGATCCAGCTTATCCCGGCGGTTAGATAAAAGCCCGTGTTCATACAATGTTGTGCCGAGGCGTTTGACCGTTTCACCAACGTACCTCGCATGTGTCTGGGCTGTCAATACGGTGAATAATGCAACATATATGTGCCTAGACAATGTCTTCACGTTCAAACAAAGGATTGTGTGCAGGACACAACACCACACAGCCTTCTTAAAATGGCCCGCTACCTTATAACGACCTACATCACACGGCTTACTCGGGACAAAAAACCAATTTAAAAGTGCGGCAAGTTTTGTTTTGTAAAACTTTCGGAGTTAGATTATTCTCCTCTTGAATGAAAAACAAAACTCAGACTGAAGCACTGTCTGTGTTAAACGTAATCAAGCGATGACTTCGGTGCACAATCGAAAGGACGTATGCCGCCTCTAAATTGTTGTTCATAAGCACCACAACGGCCATGCCAGTTAGACCAGCTAAAGATATTTTGCCTATGCACGCCACATCAAACTGTATTTATGAGTTTGCATGTAGTCGCGGATGCAAGTACATTGGGCGCACGCAAAGGCAGTTGACAGCTCGGCCAGCTGAACACATGCCGAAGTGGCTGCTTAAGGCGGAAAATAAGGTACCTAGGAGCTCAATCACAAAGCACCTAGTGGACACGGGTTATACGGTGGACCCAGTGGTTGCATTCAAGGTCCTATTTCGGGCGACGACCGGGCGTCTCTTGCGCTTTGCAGAGGCCGCTACAATACGGAGGAGGAAACCAGAACTCTGTAAGCAGTTGGACCACATGATAAACCTGGCACTACATTGGTAAAGATCCATTATGGACGAAACTCTGTTCCCATGTACGCCCTCTTATTTCGCCCCCACACCCCCCTCCCCGGCATGACTGAATGCTGTCCGCGCGTTGCACTCTAAATCACGCCGGACAAGTTCTCACTGTAGACTTAACTCTCAAACTTGAATGAATTCTCTCCCCCCCTCGCCATATGCACCCACATTCTAGACCCATGTCTCAGATTACCTATCACGTTTTACCTCTCTAGGTCGATCGTTGATTGAACAGTTTGCCTTGTCATATAGCTATGCAATGACCGTACGCAGCTGAATGAGAGGTCTCGAAATTTACGACTTCAGTAAATTCTGCATGCTTTGTCGCCTTTGCCTTATTCAAAACTCAGACTCGCAATATTGGCCTAGCACATCCTTTAACGTAGGAAACTGCCCGAATATGACGTCACATAGAGTTCGGCCTACATTGGTAGATATTGTGTCTGATAAAATTACCTGCACACATATTCTGGGCGAAAAAGGCCAGTTACCGGAAGGGGCTAGGATAATAAGTAAAATGCGCAACGTTTTAGCTGTTTAAACTTATCATATCAGATTCTGTCATCGTGGTTCGTGCGTTATGTCACTTACTGCATACACATTACGGTGGTCTATACCGTACTCCCAACATAAGTATTAGCTAAAAGTCCCGACACGTGTTTCGCCGATGTTTCTGCTTTTGCATGACCAAGTGCGAGAGAATCGGCTATTCAGTGCGTCCCCCAGCGCTCCCTGTATTAGTTTCTGACATGAAAATTACAGATAAATATAAAACCAATAATTCCAAATATTATGGGAGATGTGTATCGCTACTTACCACATGTTAGTAGGCATAAATATTGTCAAAAGAAATTACCCCGGTCTCAGCAATGGTGTTTCCCAAGACTTCGGGGCTTCAACCAGGCGGCGCTGCAGGCGGTCCGTTTGCGTCGAAAGCTACCTATGGAGGACATGAACCCTCTGCAGTTCCCTGCTGCAGCCCTTTAACCGCAATTCAGATTCAAAAACCAGAGAATTGGTATTCTAAGTCTAAAGGAATATGAACCGGAAGGCGGGATTTCGTCCCGAAGACTGCAACTACATAAAGCGAAGTATAAGACACAGAAAACAACTAGTCGTGATCGTACGGGATTGTGCGACCCGCAACCTAGAGGACAGAATGAAGATAAATGCAATCATGAGCAAACTAATTTCCGTTAAAGGGACCGAAAACGCTTAAGAACCCGTTTTTTGTCAGAAACAGCTTAAGAGGAAAACCGAGACAAGTATCATTAGCCCTAGTCAGATAGAAGACTTAAAAATAACTTGAAATGAGTTCGAGCGCAGGGGCTAAGGTGGGAAGCCTGCATCTACACGAATTGCGCACGTGTTGGTCCGACATCCGCATGAATTAGACTACAATGGCTAAAGTTCAACGCAGGTGAAATTCGCACCGAGACCATCACAACCTGATCCGCTGTCCGGAAGGAGACCGAGTTATTCTGGCAGTTGGAAACCCTCCAACCCACGACTGTGAGCTCACCATCAGTGTTTAAAGGTTTGTCAAAAGCCCCACTCTCTCTGCCTGCTTCTTATTTCCTTGCATATACGATTGAAAATTGCTAATAGAAGCGAACAGGCGAGATCCAGGAAGCAGTTCAGAAGACGAAGATGGGATCATTGGAACAAGAAATTTATTGGACTGACGTTTCGGATTCTCACTCGAATCCATCATCAGAAGTGGTCGCAGATAAGAGTAATAATGGTATAAGGAGGGTAGTATTTATAGCACGTGGCTGCCGTTGGACCATATGCGTACTATAACTAACGGATCTCGCAATCACCGCTGGGATCGTAAATGATGAGATGGTGGCTTGTCGGTCCGCGTCCGAGTCGTTAATTACCGTGATTTCGTCATCCGTGTTGGACTCTGGTTGACTATTGCTCGGCAAATCGGATCACTCTCGCTGGAATTTTTGTTTGCCCGCGCCCTCCCTACGTGACTGATTCCCCTGCCCAGGGAAAATCTTAGCACAGAACACGGTTACGGGAGGTCATTGCGCTTGTTGATGGATTGCAGGCCTGACAACCACGACTTAGAGCAGCTCGCGGCTCACGCGGTCGTCAGTCCTTGCGAGGATTTTGGCCTCTTGAAATTTGAAAATATGGCCGGGTCCCGTCGAGTGTGCCGCCACCTGAGAGTTAGCGTCACCCCGGCTCACTGCTGCCGCGTGCTCGGCAATTCGCGTACGGAGTAATCTACCAGTTTCTTCGACATAGTTGCCTTGTCCGCAACCGCACCAGGTCTGGTAAACGATTCCTGAGGTTTCCTGCCTTGGCAGTGGGTCTTTTGGCCTCATGACTTGGCGCCTGATGGTTGCTTCCAGCCTGTGTGAGACCCCAACTCCAAGTGGAGTGAGAAGACGATTGACGGCTTCCGAGACGTTCTTCATATACGGACGAGCCCACCAAAATTTGGGGCAGATTGGATTTGGTCTCTGGTGTCGTTTTCGTATGCACTGTTTGACGCACCAAAACGAAAGGAAATGTAGTCAGACACAGTGACTGCCATGTCGCGCGCCAAACCTCCTTGGCCCCCAGGTCTGGTCTGACGCAACCGTGCTCTACTGACCCCGGAGACTTGATGGATTTCGGCTCAAATATGCATATCGACTTTCGGCTGCGGAGTCTGGCGGGGTTCGCTCCGAAGGATTTACTCCCAGCTCTCACAGTAATTTCTGAGGCGGTTAAAAAGTTGAAATTTCAAAGCAACTGGAGTATCTACCGGAAAGCACACGGGGATGCGTTGAAGTACCCACTGATGAGCCGAACCCCTATCAGCTATACCATGTAGCACAGAATGTAGGAGAAACACTCGTCTTCACCTTTAGGTAGTACCTATGCCGGCAGTACGGTATGACCGTCTGTCATAAAAAATTACACTACCAATAACACTATTTATTTGTGTGATGAGCATTACGAGTCTATTCCCCGGCACCTGTACTGTCAGTGTAAGAGGCAGCGATAGGCTATAGGACCCACAACTAACTTGAACTGGCCTGTGGACCATATCACACGTTGAATGGTTGTAGAGGGGGTTTTATGGGTGGGGCAACACGCAGGGCGGAGAACAAGAAGACGCAGAAAATAAAAAATTCTGTCCAAAGTCTTACCGTTCGCTGTCATTTGGCAAAGAAAGTGAGCGCGACAACTAAAAAATAGGCAAAATGTAATTTTCAAAAAACAACGGACATTGAATAAAGCACCCCTGGTGAGTTTACATCTAGTTAGGAAGGGAAGGAAATTTCGAACAATGGGAATGGTCAATAATATGTGGGGTTCACAGTCCCACTGAATTTTAGGGTATATATTTGTAGTTGCCACCTGTTTGTGGGTCCTACACCCTGTCGTTACCGCGTGGGGAGTCAGGGCAAAACCTGCAAATATCATAACACTTGCATGGCATAAAATCTTCGTAGACTGCCAGTCTTAGCCAACCTAATGTAGTCCTCTTCCTTCAGTTGCAAACCTTCACATACTTTTGTTGAACTTCAATAGCTACGAGAAGGAATACAAGTGTTGTTAGATGTCAATTAGAACGTCTTTACACCGTCTAGGGGATTTTCAGGAGCAGTCGGGATGATACCCGCCTATGAATTAGTGTCTAAGGTATACTTCGGGCAAAACTGCCGGCCACTGAGACGTCTGCTTTGCATTCAACAGTAATTTAAAGAGTACATCTGAGGTCTGACGACTTTCGCCGTTCAACTGAACGTGCCACGCACGCAGTTCTTCAATCACTATAATCAGTTATCCGGAGAGAGAGCAAATCGCGCTAGCTTCCGCGAGATTGCTGTAACTAGAATCCTGGAACCCAGCGTCTCTACAACGTTGAAGTAAATTCATCCTCAACCGAGAAACATAGTTGCATTGCGCCTACCAGAGTGACTTTTCTATGGTATACTTCTACTGGGCCTTGTCTTTAGGATAGATATAAAAACAGAATGTCATTAAAGAGAAAGACAGGGGAGACTGGAATGGCCCTTTCTGGCTTATTAGCCGTCGTTCGGCCGCTGTGCGGTGGCTGGTTAGGCTCGAGAGAGAGAGAGAGAGAGAGAGAGAGAGAGAGAGAGAGAGAGAGAGAGAGAGAGAGAAATCCCGTAAGGCACAACGGAACGAGTGAGTTCCGTAAGAACGATTAGTGGGCGCCCCTCTACCACAAATGTTAGTTTTGTCTATTCCTGTCAGCATTTTGAATGTATTGAGAAATAAAGGGCTCATAGGAACAGCAATGCCCTTTTGGTCTGGCTCGTTTTAGGTAGTCGATTCCTCCTCTCCTTCCAACCTTCGAATAATTGCGGCTAACCCGTCGGCTGTGGGACGTTCGAGTTCGCTCAGCTTGACGACCGGCCTACTGCAACGACTTTCCGACCGCAGAGGCAGAATGCGTACACAGTTTCGCTTGCGTTCCAGCAAATGGTCGCTGTTGTAACTTGACATTCGCGGCTTCTTTAAACACATTCTCAGCTACTCGCCCCCCAGTTCTTCCTCTTCAAGCAAGCATCAGGGCTATACATATTCAAATCTCTCCGGCGAAGACCCCTGCCACACGAAACCGTTTCAAGTGGTACCTACAGCATCCACCCCCGGCGCCACCACAGCAGACATCAATTTTTCTCAACCAGGCGGGGTACGACTGAGGACGACACGACCAAAAAATGGGAAGTGGCGCCTTTAGTCAGACTTCACGGAGCACAGCCGCCCGCCGAATGTCACCAGACGAGCGTGAGCAATTAACCAGAATGAGTGAGGGTTGGAATCAACCATCCGGGATGTGGACCAAGTATAGTGTGGGGTCAGATCGATTCTGGCCCACTGGACAATAGTGAGTCATGTCTGTTCTTCCAATTTTCGTATTCAGCAAGTGACTAGTTCACGTGACGTTGTTGACACAACGCCGCTAGAATGACTTCTCTGGAGTCTTCTGTGCGTATTTGCGTCTTCAGCAAAGTTTCAGTCCTACTCGAGGCGGTGGGTTCAGGCTGATTAGTATGAATTCATACCCGACAGCAGTCCCATATGCGGCATTAGCAACTCCGCATCCATCAGCATGACCATGACTGACAGCCTCACCGTCCTGAACCCATCATGTCCGCACTGCGACCACACATGCACATCACGCATCGGCCTGATCGGTCGCCTGCGAATCCATCGCACGGAGACTGGCGAGCCAGTGCAGGAGTACCAACATACATCCACCGCACCCGCCTCAACTGCCAACGCATATTCACTCACCACATGGGCCTACTGGACCACATGCGCCTTCATTAGAAACTTACAGTAAGTCACAGCAGACATAAACACATCATCACGCATCCTCCCACCAACACGCGCACTCAACCCTCCAAAATCCCACATAACCGCACCTCTCTCCTGGGTGGGAAGTGTGTTTTCGGCTCCTTTTTCCGTGTGGTTCCTCTGCCGCATGTGAGATCTGGATGTTCTATCCCCCTCCCCCCTCCTAACCGTGAAATCTGGCGCGCGCAGACGGGGTCACTAGCCACTTCAGCCACTGTGTCCATCCCCCGCGCCATTTGACCGGCTTGAACAGTGGCTAGGGACTGGGGAGTGAGGTCGACGAGCCGGCGTACTTCCCTCGCTATAAACAATCTGACGCACTTGAAGCTATCACGACGCCCTAAAAGCCGTGGCTTGGGAGGTTTCAAACTGATGGGATAACTCGGGCCTCACGGTCAGCCCAGTGTTTTTGTGCGGAGTGGTAAACTGAGTGTCAGGCTGCACTGGCTCCTTCCTTATGTGGGCCTCTGTGGCACTCCCACTCCGTGGGATCTGAGCCGGCTGTGGCGGCACGCCTAGGGGGCGGCCCCGGCCGCGCCAGTTACTCGCGTCCTCTCCCACCTCCGACTGTCCTGACGCCGGACCCAGGTGGGAGTGCCGCAGATTCTGCGCAAATCTACTGTCAATATAAATTAATTCCAGCGCAAGTCACCGCCCCTGCTGCGGAGCACACGGTGAACAACGGCCGGATTGTCGCATAGATGCATAGGACGGGGACGGCGGCTTCGATGCACGCTCTCACTAGTTGTTGAGTGTCTATCACAAGTTCGACGGCAGTTCCGCAGTTTTTCTAGGAGATACTGACAGAGATCATTCAGCAAAGGTTCAGAGGGTGGAGCTAGGCCCCTCGTTCTGACACCAGAGTCGAAGTCCTCATGAACCTCAACTAGTATTTCAATAGAATACCACTGAATGATTCTCAGGTCGTCGCAACAGTCTGAACTAGAAGTAAATCCACGCTTTCTTGCGTGCCCTGGGCCGGCAGCGTAGCCCTGTACACAGGATGGGGTGGGGGTGGAGGTACTTAGCTAAGGATTCCTCTTTCTCCCATCCTCGAAGTGGAGCCTTCGAAGCTGCTGTTCTGCAAAGGGATTTGAATTAATCGAGGATCACAGTCCGGGCTTGCGGTAGGAGCAAATACCACGTAAGAGACGCATTAATTAGCTACAGAAACGGCGCCGTAACCATTCAGGTCACACCAGGAGGACCTCACAGCCATGGCATAACAACAAATGGGCATTAGAATCCCGTTAGAAAACTTAAACCTGGACACTAGAACACCCATAGATGCCACGGGGGCATATAAGCCTATGATCGTCCTTAATATTAGCATACGGACCCGGTGGAAGAGGTGAGACGCCAGAAGGAAACACTTATGATTTTGACAAAGTAAATACAATTTATGCAACTCATAATGACGCAAGATATATATAACTAACAACGCAACCGACTGTGGGTATACAGATAAGGAAATTGTCCTGCCAGAAAACCGCGAACACGCAGAGTTCTGAGCAGAAGGACAGGAAGCTGAAGAAGACAAAGTGGGTGCAACGGAACACGACGGCCGCTCGCAACGGACGGTGGTGCTGGAGGGCAGGGAGTGATGGACGGAGGGCTGTTTGCGTGGAACAGTTGCACTGCATCAAACGAATGCCCAAAGGCACGGCCTTGAAAGCCCGGGTAGGAAGGAATCAGGATCAGGCAGACGTAAAGCGACCTTGTTTGTCCCAAGTACATAAGCGTGTACATGGAGCAGCACGCCAATCAGAGCGAGACATAGTAGGGGTGGGGAAGAGGGGGGGGGGGGGGAAGAGCAGTTCCGGGTTCGTCAGATTGAGAGCCTCGAACGAGGGTGGATCACCGGTCTTCGGGGTCCAGTCATCTGACTTGCTGACAGCCGCATCACCAGAATCGTCTGTCGACACGTAGTCCTCGATGTCGCTCTCATCGGCCGGTCTGCAGTCTATGATGCGCTTCGGAAAGTTGGCCTCAATCGCAAAGTTCTTCGGCGCACCCTCTTGAGAGATTATGAAGTAGTAGAGATGCTAAGGGGGAAAAAAGAAAGGCAACTGCGTAAAGTGAGGTAGTGGCAGGACAGTGACAGGAACATCTGGCAAGAAGGGGATTCGAACCCTACCTCGACAGCCTATAGGCAGTTGGGTAACCAAATTTTCCCTCCCCCCTCTATAACGGGCCACATGGTCGGTGCGCTGGACCAACAAGGGAGGGGGGGGGGACAAATCGGATTCTGGTAAGCGTTATCCGGAATGCGCACCCATAACAAATGTCCACGCCGTGTCATTTGGGATTCCTTCCGCCACCATATCTGTTGTTGTTTGAAATCCTGGTTAAGTGTTTGTTGTGAACGGGGGGGGGGAGGAGGAGATGCTATTCGACAAGTGTGCATCCTGTTTAACTATGCTATTGGTTGGACCCACGGGAGAAATGTTTGAAGTTTGGACGGTGGCAAATGTGCAATAGGACTCTGGCTTACCGACTGTGACTGCGTTGACCATAACGCCCTCATTCAGTAAAGTTAGGCAGACCAACCGACTGTAATGTCGCAGGCGAACGAGTTTTAGAAACCACTCGATTTATTCGTCAACGTTACACAAGACAAAGCGTTGCCGGGATGCATCTCCGGAGAAGAGTCCTTGCTATGTCAGCATGAGCGGCGTAAATGGAACGTTCTACCTTGGCTCAGGATATCAAAAGTGGAGCACAATAAGGCACTCTGAGGAAACTCCTGGTTATATTAAAACACATTGTTATAACGACCAGAGAATAACTCATCAAACTGATTACGCTGAATTAGCTCGAGTTACTACCGGCGGCGTATGAGACTGACCCTGTCGTCATCCAGGGTGGCTGTTATCATGAACTGGGCCGCCTACCTCCTGATAGGTCCTCATCGTCGCCAAGCCATAGGCCTAAACATAGAGGAGCTGCATCTGATTCCTTTTATATCCCAAAGAAACAAACACATTGCCGGCGTGGACAATGAGACGATAGTTCGACCATCGATTTCGATTATGTCCACCAAGTGCCCCAGAGCAGCAGCGGTGGGAGCAGGGACGGTGACTTGCGCAGGGGTTTATAGTGCCGGTAGACTTGCGCTGCATCTACCTACACTCTCTCTCCTCCTCTCTCGCCCGAGCCCGGTGTCCAGACAGAGTCAAGAAGACCGGAGACGAGGGAGGCCGGACAACGAGACGACGGCCAGTGACTCACTCAGGATTCGACGGTTCAGGCGACCACTTGGAGCGTTCGTTCACACGGTCCAGCAAATCTAGCGTAGAACCTATAATTACATCGCGTTAGCTACCACAACGAATCGCACTCCCGGTTGGTCGAACTCAGATAAGTCAATGATGTACGGGAAGGGGAGGAAGGATTGAGGCCGGTTCAGTCGTGACACCAGAGCGCGGTGGGTGTGGGCAGCGGGGGACAGGGTGGAAGCTGTGCTGTGACTACTTAAGTAGCATGATTTCCCCTCACAGAATTTTATACCTTTATAAATTCAACATGAAGAAATTCAACTACATTCCGTAGAAAACGCGCACGAAAATAAGTTTTCTTGTATTTATATGTCTCCAAACTTCGTCTTCTTTAGGTCTTGTACTTAAAGACTTAAAGGATATCTTTCGATTTTTAAACAAGTTTGATTCTCAAAGAATTTAAAAAGCAGTTATACTTGCGCTGAGGGTTTCCCAGCTACACGCTGTTCACTTTTCGTGAAGGGGGAATCAAACATTTCGCTACGCTGTTAGAAAGACGTCATATTGGGCTCGTGCGATTTTGCAATAGGTGGGGACCATATTGCAACATGAACAAACGGACAAGTACGGTGTTGTATGAGTAGACGTCTCATAATTAAAGACTTTTTTAAAACCGAACGATACGGAATCTTCTGCCAAATGAGTACAGGAATATTTTTCTGCATGCTCTCTATAGCATGTGCTTGAATTAACCAAAAAGCACAGACATCCAGTGGGGAAGAACCATACTGCTTATGCAGTCATTTCTACCGAGTTTGGCTTTTGTAGGCGACCGTAAAGAAACTCATCCGAAATCCGGCATCCTGTCGTGACTGAAATATCTCGGGGTTATTCTGTGCAATAATCATCGTTACAACCTCACCTAAGTAAATCCTTCTAGCTAAAAACGCTTTTAAGAGCTTCGGTTAACATTTCATGAGATAGGCAGTCTACTGTACATCGTCGGACTGTCATTTGCAGTAGTCAAAATTGGCCTGGTTTACTGGTTTAGTCGCAACTTTTCTCAAGAATCGGTCTGGCAAATTCTTGCTGCGAGCGCCTACCATCCTTGGTACGCCAACTTCGGTGAAGGTTGGAATTAAAACACGACTGCAGCCCTAAGTACTTATTTGACATTGGCCTTGGAGTAAACTATGCTTTAAAAAACTTCTCGAATTCTACGCACTTCTGTTGCGGAGCGAGTTTTGGACAACACCCTGCAAAGCTAGGCATGAAGAAGTATTTTGCAGCTGGTGACAGTGGTCAACTAACGAAGAAGGATGGGCAGATTTATGCGAGTGCCTGATTCTAGCAAACATTGAAATGCCTTTAGAAGTGTATAGATAGGCAACAGTCGTACGGAAGTTAGCCTTCAAGAGGTAGCTACAGCATCTATTACTCCCTTCCCCCGTGTTATGTTCCTACCATAACGCCTAGCTGGTAGCCCGTTCTACAACTCACCGCGATCGAATCCCCAAATGAGAACTAAACGGCAGGGAGTCTATTGCTGAGCCCTAACAATAAAAATCTCGCGGCAAGTGTTCAAGGTCGGTCCGGAATTGAGCCAATCAGGTCGTGGCCTTAAACTGTTAGCATGCCAATCGGGCTTCTGGCTCATTTGAGTGGCTGGGCATCCCTCCAATCCTGCCGGTGGTTGGCAGGGCACCAACACGCGCACGCCGAGTGTGCGGATCGACAGGATGGTGGCGTGTAAGCGCGTCGTTAGGGTGGCGTGGGAACGAGTCCTACTCCTAACAGCCCCGATCAAGCCCGGGAAAGCTACGATTTTGACTGCTAGTGTTCATGCGACAGGACACAAAGGAGGCTCAGTCCGGGTCACAGGAAGCGCAAGTGGCGAT
Source organism: Spirometra erinaceieuropaei (assembly GCA_902702965.1). Taxonomy (NCBI): domain Eukaryota; kingdom Metazoa; phylum Platyhelminthes; class Cestoda; order Diphyllobothriidea; family Diphyllobothriidae; genus Spirometra; species Spirometra erinaceieuropaei. The sequence continues at coordinate 59,587 of CACRXP010001421.1, read as the reverse complement.
ATAACGTGGGTCTCCAGCCCAGTTTTAGAACAGTGGACTTCAGAGGAATTGAATTC
>CACRXP010001421.1:12772-37126 GCA_902702965.1 Spirometra erinaceieuropaei | reverse complement strand
ACGTCCGTCTATTGTTTTTGCAAGCTCTAAACGGGCAGCAAACCCAAAAGATACGGCAGATTTCTAAACAGAAACGTCGAAATGGGTTAGGGTGGCGTAGACGGGAAATAAACGGCTCCCAACCAAAAAAACATTATAACGTTGGCGTCAGCAGTTCAAACGCAAAATTAATCGAAGAACAAGAATCCAGTACATAGGGAATGTAAAGTAAAGAAAATAAACTACTAGCGCAATACTTGTTATGCAACGAAAACCATGAGGTATAACTGTCCTTGCGTTAATCCACGCGTCGCAGAGAAGGGGGGCGAACAAGTTTAGCAAAAACGAGGGCTTGTGGGCGTCACCGAACAGAGATTTCATCAGGAGAATATCGTGACTGACCTTTGAGTGTTCTGTGACCACCTTTGGAGGTCATGTTGCAGTGACAGTTTGTCTTCGTGAAGAAGAAATTCAGTCGGGCTGACGAAATCGACATCGACTACTGCAGTCCGCGACCACTCCCTACATATATTATGCGGTCGTTTCAGGTGCGAGTGATCTTATGAGTTTCAAGTTGAACCAGAAGACCTGATTCAGCTCTTTGGATTTGGTTTTAAATTTCTGGTTCTTCGAGCTTTTGCAGGTTTAGTCGTCACAAAATGTCGAAAACGTGTGTCGAAATAAATTACCAGTTGAAAATATACCATTCGAAGTGCTTCCATTCTCGGGATTTGGGGCTTGCAAACGCGACGCACACCAGATATTCCACTGTCCTCTGAGGGAACTCCAGCCAGAGCCCTCCGAAGAACAGCATCAGAGGTTGGTTTTCCGCTAACTCCAGGCAGATGGATTACACCTCAAGCCTGCCCTCAAAAATAAACTTTCAAGTCAAACCATCTGTGCATTATTCTTTTTCCGTCCGCCCTTTTCGGAGACTTTCTGTCACTATGGCCGGCTGGATCTTTTTCTCCTTTGGGGTGGAATTTCTCTGACTGAAATTAGTCAGAAAGCCAGGTCCGGGACGAAAATCTACATCCGCACTTCGAGGACCTGTGAGAAAACGGTGCGAACCATCACGCATTATATTCCGGGGTGGTGTATGGCTGTCCAGTTGTGGGTCCACGTGATGGTCGTAGTAGGTCGGTTAATTGCTTATAATTCAGTATATATAAGGGAGATAAGCATAGCCTTTGAAAACCCTATTTACATACATTGACTGAGAAAACGTACATACGTTTACGTAAATATACGGGTACATTTTACTAGTTCTTATCAAGCAAATACATGGACATCATATAAAATGCCATCGAGTCTTCGTTTAAATGCCTCAACGCTTTCCGCCAGAACAACTAAATCGGGTAGTTAGTTTCAACCCCCCAATCACCCGGTGGGAGGGAATATTCGACCTGCACTTCAAGCTTGGCGTATTTCGTCTTCAATTTATATCTGTGACCTCGGGGATTTTTCGTTTGTGCCAGTTCCAAAAATTGGCCAGTTTGATTACGCAACCTATCCTTCTGACAAGTTTGAAGGCCATGATCATGTCCCCTCTGTATTGCCTATAATAGAAAGGGAAAACTTTGAGCCTTTCTAGCCGTTCCTCTGAAGGTAAGCTCCTCAGCCCACTGACTAGTTAAGTCGCTGTTCGTCGCACCTTTTCCAAGAGAGTGCAATCTTGCCTCACCCATGGGCGCCATACCTGAATGCCATATTCCAAGATCGGCCCGATAAATGTTCTAAACTTTCGACCAAAATGCTCTTCGTCGAAGTTAAGGTAAGGTCTCCTGATCGCTCCTAGGATGCCCACAGCCTTCTTTGCTATCTTGGAGCAGTGAGACGAGGGATAGAGAGTGGACGTCATCCACACACCAAGATCCTTTACCTCATTTGCAAGCTCGAGTTCGTGACTGCCAAGGAAATAGTGATATTCAGATCCCAAATCCTTTCTGCAACTAAACCTTAGTCGGATGAATTGACATTTGTTGAAATTGGGGTTGAGAATCCATTCATCACACCACTGTTGCAGTCGGTCTAAGATGTTCTGCGTGTTTGGCGCGTCCTCTGGCTTTTCAGTTGAATTCCACATCTTCGAGTCATCTGCGAACATTACATTCTCGCAGGTTGGGCAGTCTAGACAATCGTTCACATATATCAGGAACAGAATAAGACCTAGGACGCTCCTCTGTGGCACACCGCTGTGAACGGTTTCCCACTCCGATTTGGCATCACCAATGTACACCCGATGACGTCCGGCTGTGACGAAGTCGGTCAACTACTTGAGAGGTTTATGTAAACTTCATCAACTGACAAACCCATCTCTAGGAATTTCGTCCAGCTTTCCATGGATACGAGAAGGTTAGTGAGACAGGATCGACCACCTCTTAATCCATGTTGATGCTCACTAAGCAAACTGTTCTCCTTTATATGTTTCATCAGTTTTCTTTTCACTATTTTTTCCATTATTTGCAACAAATTCTTATGAGACGCACTGGACTGAAGCTATTTGGCGAGGTTCTTTCTCCCCCTTTATATATGGGAATGATTTTGGCTAGCTTCCGGTCAGTAGGCAGAGCTCCTACTTCCATGGTACTTTCGAAGATCTTGGAGAGTAGGGAGGCTAGTTGGTCTGCGAGTTCATAGAGAACTTTTGCGGATAAACCATCCGGACCAGGCGATTTGTGACGGAACTACCCTGATTGAAGTTAGTCAAAAAGCCAGGTCTGGACCGAAAATCTACATCCTCACTTCGAGGACTTGTTAGCAAACGATGCAAACCATCAAGTATTATATTCCGTGGTGGTGTAGGGGTGTTCAGTTGAGGGTGCACGTGATGGTCGTAGCGGGTCGGTTACTTGCTTGAAGGTGTAGACTACGCGTAGTGTCTGTTTGCCGACACCAAATTCTCACATGTGGTTTCCGAAGCTTGGCTCTACCTAGCGGCCACACTCCGACAACCACCTCGACAGGCGGGCTAAGCCTGCTGAGGATGTCCGTGTGTTCATCTTCACACACTGTAACTCGGCTCTGCTCCCACCTTCGGGGGGCCGGATGGATCACTACCACGACATCACCGAGATTGGGCTCCGTGTGCCACCCCGTAGGAGGCCACACGCCCTCAGAAAACTACTGACTCAGGGGCTGGAAGACCACCCCAATACTTCTTCTCCGCAGCTATTCTGAGTCCATCTTCTCTGCGTCTTACTCTCGCCACCCTCTCCTCTACTCTACCCTCTTACCCCACGATCGAACGTCCCATGGATCACCGCATCGCCACCCCCCAGATAACGCTTCGTCCGCAACCCCGCTTGAGGCCACAAGGTAAGTTACCGCCTCCCGCCCCCCGTAGGTAGGCCAAATATTGCTCTGTCGCCTCTGCTTTTTGCTTGTTTTTGCTTGCTCACCCTTGTCTGCTCGTCTGTTTTTGTCCTTGTTTTAAGTCAGATATCGTTCTGTTGACTTTTTCTGCTCAGCGTCTGTATTTTAAAAACCAGTTAGCTCAGAGAGGGACGGAAACTCTGCTTCCCGTCTCTATGCACTTCCTCCATCGTCCGCCTTCCCCTCGCTCCAAAAAGTCCAATGGCGAGTGCGAAAGCGATCTCGTAGGCAGCCCAGGCTAACTCGGGTGGTTCTCTCCCTTAACAATGTCACGACTCAGAATAGAGCTCGGCAGCAGCCTGGGACAACTGAACAGCCCTGTTTAGGGAGAGCACTGCTCGCCCCGCGAGGGGGATGGGTTAGAAAAGATGTCCTGAATAAATCCTGGGATCACACCCTCTGCGTGCTGACCGTGGCTTTCAGACGCAAGACACACAGTCGAATCAATACTCTCGCCCCGACCGGAACGGAGGGTAACCCTGGTGGCTCGGGAACTGGCGAACTACAAGGTGAACATCGCGGCACTCAGCGAGACCCGGTTCTCCGAACAAGGCCGACTAAATGAGGTGGGTGCTTACTGCACCTTCTTCTGGAGCGGTCGCTGTCATGCGGAGCGACGTGACGCGAGCGTCGACTTTGCCACCCACAAAGTCACCGTGGGACGACTGCCCTGTTTGTCGCGGGACATCAACGACCGCCTGATGAATCTCCACCTGCCCTCCGGTGAGGCAAATTCGCCACCATTTTCAGCGTTTACGCTTCCCGATGACCAGCCCTGACGAGGAGAAGAACAAATTCTACATTTTGTATTTGTATTTGAAAGATTAGAGACAGAACCCTTGACGATTTTTTAATGTACAAATAGGGAGTTCAAAGGCGTAAGCCTATTTCCCTCAAATACACTGACTGACTGACTGACGACCCTATTTATGTACAATGATTTTGCATATTCGCACTCAAAATAAAGTTGCAGGCATTTAAAATGCGTTCGGTTCACAATACAACATAGTCAGTTTAAGTCAGCTTATTAAGGGAATAAGGCTTTCGCCCTTGAGCTCCCTATTCATATAGATAAACAGAAATAAAGTCATCAATTACATCGGCAAATACGAAAAGTTAAGAAGTTAGCGGTAAGTGTGAGCTAGGCTCAAACTGCCGCCGCTAAAACAATCATTATTATATGTAGAGTAGGTTCTCAACAAATGAGCGTCTAGTCTGCACTTAAGGGATTTGACACGTTCGGAAAGAACGACGGCATCAGGGAGTCCATTCCATGCCCCGATGACCCTGTGAGAGAAGGCGTTCCGGTGGACGTCCGAATGAGCCCGCTTCCTTTGCAGTTTGAACGAATGACCACGCAGACGGCCTCTTTGTACTACATCTAAGCGCTCCCTCTTCTTTGCTTCCAAATATGCCTTCCTTCGGAATAATCTTCCGCCTGAAATTAGACTATCGCCTAAGTTACTGTTATTCAAGTCGAAATTACGCAAACATCTTACACCGGAAAGCATAAAGGCACTGTTAACGGTCTCATTCCCGAACACTCTGATACTTGACTTCGAGAAGGGTCCTCCTGGGAATTAGTGGTAGATTAAGTGGTAACTCTTAATTATATCATTAGAAACCCCTGTTTTTAATTGGTTTCTAAATCCATCGCTATCCTTCCCCCCATAGCGACAATTTTCGCGGTTTTTGATGTCATCTCCCGCATTCCGACCTCATGCGGTCTGTCGACGCTCACGGCGGAACCCTCAGTATTCACTGTCTACTAGTAGTTCGGTCGTACCTCCCTTCCCCACTGCTCGGCTGAGCTCGAAGCGTGCTGTGGCCGATCGCATCTGGATTCCCCTCGTCTGGCCTCTTTGACGCGAATATTCTCATGTGGCGTATCAATCCGGCCCAGACGATCTCAATTGTGAATCCCGTATACAATGCCACATGCAAGCCAGTCCTGTCTGACCCACATTCGTACCCCTCAAGGCTGAGATTTATTGCTACCCTGACGATGACCGGAAACATTCCGTTATATAACGCCACCTACAGGCCAGTCCTGCTCGCTTTTTTCTGTCATTATTTTTATTGAGGGGTTTTTTTCTCCTGTAAAATTAATCCAATCATTTTTAACTTTTTTAAGGAGTTTTTTTTCACCCCTCAATTATCATGTTTCTCAATGGACTACTGATTCAGAAACTATGAATTGCATTTTGTAAAGATTCTGCCTACCTCGTCTTAAACTCGCATGTAAATTTATTTTAACTTGCTTTGATGGGACCCCGACGGGTCTTTAATAAAAATTATCTATTTATCTATCTATCCGGGCAAATTCAAAGAATTCATCAAAGTCTAGGGCACACTCACGGCTTCTGACAATCCTGTAGGTTTGAATGAGATACATGCGCAGTTGCCTGTAATTTAGAGGAAACAGAATAATAAGGAAGCGCAGCTGTTCACTGCAAGTCCGTACGGAAGGATTAAGCATGACAAACTGTTTTACAAAATTGGCTGTAAGTAGTCATGCTTTAAAAGTCGGTCTTTGTCAAAAAATGTGCAGGCAATCTTTTTTAAACATGCAAATTGTGTCAGCCGTCACTATTTCACTTGGTAGCGAGTTCCATGCTCGGACAACCCCTTGACTGACGGGGAACTTCCTACGGTAAGCCTCGAGCGTTCGCTCCTGACTTTGTAAGGATGATTGCGTATTTGGCTTGTAATGGCAGACTCAAAAAAGTCCTCCGTTCTCAGTAAACAACCTTGGCCTCGGACAATCCGGAATGTCCATAGTAGGCTGCAATTTAGTTGCCTATAAGATAGATGGCATAAACTAGGCACATTCAGCCTCTTCTGGTATGACAAGGGCTTTAAGCCATCGACCATCTTTGTCGCTGTGCGTTGCACTTGTTCCAGTGGGTCAATGTCTTTCTTCATCCGTCGTGGAGCTCCCGGCACCCCATACTTCAGGTTGGGTCTTATAAAGACTCCGCAAAGTCCTCCAAAGAGTTCAGAAGGAAATATATTATATACACGTCTCATCCTGATCAATATGTTCTTCCGTCTACCGACGCGAGAGAAGGCGACCTCGATGCACCTTTGATCGCGACATTGACACCTGTTGGACTATGTCCTTGTCCGGAGGCGACACCAGCGAGACGTGCTGGTGAAAAAGGCGCTCCCGAGCGCCGATGGGTGGACCGGCAATTGTCCTGTCGCCTACAAGATGAGAACTAGCCTACAGCCTTGCAGGGGACCTCAAGACAAACGCACCCCCAGGTAAGTTGAATATTGCCTTGTCGTAGTTGCCTGCTCACCATCTCCATTTCAGCAATGCACTTGATCAAAAGCTAGCCAGCCTTCTCTACACGAAAACATCGAGGCTGTGCAACAGCTTTCCAGCGGGAAAGCGCCCGGACCGGTCGCAATCCCTGCTGAAATCCACAAACACGGCGGCTTTAACTTATGGAACGCCTAACGGCGTTCTTCCAAGAGATGCGGCGTCAAATAAATTAAATGCTAAAATGCCGACAAGCTGGGATGCATGTCGAAAACTCACAACCAAATTTTCGAAACTAGACGTAGACGTTGATCTCCTCACTGAAATAATAGCATCATTCCTCAAGTATACCAAAATTAAACCCCCGGAACACTATACAAAAGACATGAAAAACCTTAATGAGCCGGACCACAGGAATCTCAAGAAACCAGGAAAAGGCTACAGACGTCACGTTCGACGAAACAAGACGCAGAGAACGAAATTGGTAGAAAAATCTTCCGCCTTAGTCTAAATGGAGGGAAATAAACAAAAGACAGACGGAGATGGAACTGATTCTCTCATCTCCATAAATTTGGCAAACCTGGATCATACAGAGTCCGTCTACATTAAAATAAGACAACAATTGACAACCCCAAACAAATTATAGACATTAATCTTAAGGACTTACCTACGCCACAAAAGAGCGCTAGCTGCTTGACCTTCACATGTGTATCAAACTTTACTTCAAGAATTCATGTGAGGCAACCAAACAAAGACGTTACAGCATATATCACAGACGTGAGCAGCTTATTAACAGACCTGGATACAGCCACAAAGGCAGTCTCAGAGTCTAAGATTCAGTCAACCGCCAGCAAAAGAGGGAAGGATGCAACCACCAGTTTTTTGCCGAGAGATCACGTTGTGTGGCAGTGAATGGAGTTCCTGAAGCTCCTGGTGACACCCCAAAATAGAGGATAAAACACGATATGCTGACATTCCAAAACTTACTGTATGACACCCAAGAGCCCGGTGAGATAGTCGAAATCCAAAAGATCTTCCGTTTGGGGCCTTTAGTTAGAAACAGTGCAGAGGAAGTGCGGTCGAGAGCATTAAAAGTCGTATTGGGAAACGAACAGCAGGCAGATCTCATCTTGTCGCGAAAGTTCAGGCTTCGAAACAACCATCTTGGAGTGCTTTTTTCAACCGGACTATCACTCGATTGAACGGATAAAGGTGAGGCACTGGAAGCGGAACCGAGAAAACGTCAGAGCTAGGGAGAAGTGGATCTGAAGGCAACTAGTACTCTGCACTGGATCAGACGCGCATTTAAAATATTTCCTCCCGAACTTTTCGAAAGACTCTTTGGTGTCTTTGTAAGACCTCATCTAGAGTATGGAATGCCAGCAGCCTCACCATGGATGAGGAAGGATATCAACTTACTCGAACAGGTGCAACGCAGAGCGACAAAGATGGTCGACGGTCTGAAACAATTGTCTTATCAGGAGAGGCTGAATTTCCTTGGCCTATTCCCTCTCTCTTATAGACAAATAAACTGCAGTCTACTCTGGACCTTCCGGATTGTTCGCGGCTAGGGTTGCTCATTAAGAGCAGAGGACTTCTTTGAGTTCGCCCGTACAAACCAACTACGCGGCCATGCATACAAAGTCGGGAATGAGCGAACACGTTTAGACCGACGAAAATTTTCATTCAGCCAGCGGGTTGTCAGACCGTGGAACTCGCTTCCAAGCGAGATGGTGACGGCTGGCACAGTTTGTGTGTTTAAAAGAAAACTTGCTCGTCTAGTTTTCGACAGAAATCGGCTTGTACAGCATGACTATGCACAGCCAGTTTTGTAAAATCTGTCATATACAATCTTCCGCACTAATTTACAGAGACCCCATGCGCTACCTTATGATTATGATTGAACTGTGACCCAATCACATTTTAAATGCCTGCAATTTAATTTTATTTTTGACTATGAATCTGCGAAAGCACTGTACATAAATAGGGTCATCAAGGGCTCTGCCTGTAACCCTTCAATATACATACATACATATATACGAATATAGTAAACAAACAAATTATAAAAATAAAGCGTTCTTTCTTGCGGAATCATCCGTGACATTGACGACAAAAGCACCGGCGTTCGGTTCCAAGAAACTTCAGTAAATTTAAAATCGACTATTGGACTTGGTGCGCCATGTGAAGTATCCAGTAGTAACCATCAGTCGAAAACACCAGCAAATAATTTCCGGAGATCTAAACAACCGAATACTATAAAAGTGGTGTACACAAATGTGCAGACTTTATTAAACAAATTGCGCGAGATAAAACTGACCGTGACCCATTTCTAACCCGACTTGATAGCTTTAACAGAAACATGGTTAAATGCGCAGATAAAGGGCGCGGAAGTTATGCTAGGTGGTTTTCAGCTTCCCGAATGGACCGAAAAGAACGAAGGGGTGGGGAAATTGCGATATTTATACGAGATGGCAACGACTAGGTCAAACCTGAGCCTTCCCCATTAAGGAACATTGATTGTGAAATACTCACGTGTTACTTGAAATTGTCAAACCATCCAAGCCTCCACGTGGCACTGGTTTACAGACCACCGGGACAGCGGACAGATGCGGCCGATGCATTAAACACTGAGATAAAAAAAAATTTCCAAAACAAACACATAATTTTCCTGGTTGATTTCAGCTGTCCAGATATCGAATGGGCTTTGGTGCTTTGCACGCGATCAGAAAACTCCTTCGAACAGAAATTTATTAAACTGAACGCTTGAGATTTCCCTACCCAACAATTTAAAATGGACACCCAATTCAGATATGGATAGCAGTCCAGTTGTTTGGACCACATCATCACTAAGGATGATCGTTGCATTCTCGGATTGGAATCACACACGCTCCTTGTTCGAAATGACCACTGGTTCTTGTTTAGGCGTATAGTCATTCTTCCGCACCCGAAATTCGAGCTGCTGAGGAAAGAAATGCATGGAAAGGGGATTATCGCAGCATGAAAAATCTGCTACGGAAGGTGGAATGGAATGCTGCACAAGCACCTAACTGAGAAAGCGAATGGCTCTTCTTCAAGAGCGGTATAGAGCTGTTGCCCACTTAAGAGGAAACCGCGCACTTCCCGACTAGAGTTGATGACGTCAGAAATAAAGAAGAACCTTATACTGAAAAGGAGACTTCGGAAAAAGTACACCAGAAGTCAACAGCCAGAGCATGTTACTGACTTTAAAAAACAGAGGAATATATGTCGGAATCTTCTGAGGACAGAACGAACAGAATTCGAATTATGGATACTCAAAAATGTCACACAAAATTCCAAAAATGTTCTTCTGATGCATAAGTTAGGCGAAACGTAATCGGGACTGCATTCCCTGTCTAAAAGATCGCCAGGGAAATACGTTGTCTGATAATTCCGACAAGGCAAGCCTGTTGTCCGATTTCTTCGCGTCTGTGTATACTGAGGAGCCGGCTTTTGATGAAAGAGTTTACCCCCAAATTGTCAAATCAAACAATATAATTAGCACGGTGGACTTCACAAGAGACACGGTAGGGAAAACTTTGAGTCCACTACAGCCCACTAAATTGCCTGGTCCGGACGGCGTCCTCGCAAAAGTCCTGAATGAACTCTCAGGCTAACTGGCTTCTCCATTACCCAGGATCTTCAACACTTCGATGGAGGCCAGGGCTCTGCCTACCGATTGGAAAAAAAGCAAATATAAGCCCCATATACAATGGTGGTGAGAGAACAACCTTAAATAGTTTCAGACCAGTGAGTCTCACAAGCATCTTTTGCAAAGTGATGGAAAAGGTAATAGAAACGGAGGTTATGCGGCATTTCGAAGAAAAAACTTTCTCAGTTTGCATCAGCATGGATTGAGAAAGGGTGTATCCTGTTTTACTAACCTGCTAGCATCCATGGAGAGCTGGACGAAATCAATCGAAGTGGTTTATCAGTTGACGCCGCGTGCATTTAGTTCAGAAAGGCCTTTGATAGTGTTCCACAAAGACGACTTATTTTTAAACTACGTCATTTGAGCGTGAATGAAAATATTCTGAAATGGTTGGCTGATTTTCTTACGGCAGATCTCAGCGTTTCTGGGTGTGTCGATGACGCTCAATCGGAATAAGCATCCGTTCACAGTGGCGTTCTGCAGGGGAATGGTCTGGGTCTAATTCTGTTCGTGATATATGTGAACGACTGCCTGGACTCTCTGAACTGCGAGAGCGTAATGTTTGCCGATTATCTCAAATTGTGGAAATCAATAGAAAAACCGGAAGACTGTCTACAGTTACAAAACAATCTGAATCGCTTGCAACAATGGTGTGCCGAGTGGTGTCTTAAGCGCAACCTTAGCAAATGCCAGCTTATCCGATTACAATCTAGCAACAGGAGACCGTTGGGAGTTGAATCTCACTACTTTATAGGAGGTTACCAACACGAATCAGTCAACGAGTTAAGAGACCTCGGTGTGTGGTAGACGTCAACTCTCAAACCATCGTCTCCCTGAGCCAAGGTATCAAAGAAAGCTATGGGTATCGTAGGCGCGACTTGAAGATCCTTCCTCAATTTTGACAAAGTGCTTTTCGGCTGCGTATTCGGAACATTTGTTCGACCAATGTTGGAATATTGCGTTCAGGTATGGTGTCTCTGGACGAAACAAGATTACACTCTGTTGGAGAACGTGCAAAGAAGAGCAACCAAGTTGATCGGCGGATAAAGTAGCTTACTTTATGAGACACGCCTGCAAAAGCTAAAAATATTTCCTCTCTCTTATAGACAATAAAGAGGGGATGTAATGATAGCTTTCGGAGTCGTCAGAGGGCTAGACTGTGTTCTTCAGTTTGACGATTTCTTCGAAATGGCGCAAAAGACCAACCTTCGAGGCCAACAATATAAATTGAAGATAAAATATTCTAAACTTGAAGTTCGGGCCAAATTCTTCTTCCATCAGCTGTTTGAAGGATGGAACAAACTGCCGAACTCCGTTGTCTTAGCGGAAAACATTGAGAACTTTAAAAAGACCAGATAAATTTATGCTTGATGATCAAACACTTACTCGATATCATTGACAGACACAACTGTTAGGTAAATATGCGCATATTTTTCACACGTCTATCTGCAAACAGGGTTTTTCAAGGCTCTGCCTGTATCCCTCATATATATTGATAAAAAAAGGGAAGCCGTGGCAGGATTTCAAGAACGCCACCATTTTCCACCTCTACAAGCGGAAAGGGAATCGCCAAGTGCGTGAAAACCGCCGTTGCATCTCCCTGCTGAACATTGCCGGGAAAACCTTCACCCGCATCCTTCTCAACCGCCCAAACCACCATCTAGAACAAGGTTTCCTGTCATAAAGCCAGTGCGGCTTCCACGGTCGTCACGATACCACTGACATTACCTTCGCCGCCCGCCAACTGCAGGCGAAGTGTCAGAAGATGCAAATCAATCTACACTCTGCCTTCGTGGATTTGAGAAAAGCCTTCCATACGGTGAATCCCGAAGGATTGTGGAAAATAATGCAGAAATTCGGCTGTCTCGAGCGATTCAGTCAGATGATGCGTCAGCTCCACGTTGACACGACGGCGCGAGCCACGGACAATGGGGTCGTCTCTGAGGCATTCGCAATGACCAACGGAGTGAAGCAGGGCTGCGTCCTCGTGCCTACCCTATTCAGTCTCATGTTGGAGAACGCCCACCGTGAGGAACGCTCCTAGATCCGCGTCGCCTAAAGAACGAAGGGCCACCCCCTCAATCAGCGGCGGATGCACTTCCAGTCGTGCGTATCCGCAACTTCCGTCCATGAACTTCTCTTCGCCGACCACAGCACTCTCCACGTCACCTCGAAAGAATACATGCAAAGGAGTATGGATCCCTTCGCTGCCGCCTACGGCAGCTTTGGTCTGGTCATTAACGCGGAGGAGACGGTGCTTATTCATCAACGGTCACCCGACGCTGCCTACGTTTCACCCCAAATCAACGCGAACGGCGGCCAACTGAAAGTCGTAGATAACTTCACCTACCTAGGCAGCACCCTCTATCGCAACACCGAGATCGACGATGACTTGGCCCGCCGGATTTTCACAGCCAGCCAAACCTTCGGCCGTCTTCGAAGCAGTTTGGAATCGATACGATCATCACATCAGCACCAAACTGAAAATCTGCAAATTGGTCATCCTGCCGACGCTTCTGTGTGGCGCGGAGACTTGGACGGCATTTGATCAAACGCTCAGTTTGTCGAAGTTCGATTGCAAATTATCTGTGTCTTTAACACAGTTGACTTCAACGCATATTTTATGTCGTCTGCGGACATGAGAACCTCAGTCTACTTCCTTTATGTAATCATTGACATAAATCAGGAAAAGTATTGAGTCTAAAACAGAGCTCTGCGGGACACCTCTTTCCGGTTTAGCTCATTTTGAGGCATAATTGCCAAAAATGACCCTCTATCCTCTGGAGAACAGAAAACTCCGGGTTTATTAAAATATTCTTCATTGAATTCTTATACTGTACATCTTCTATGAATAAAGCCTGTTTAGTACGCCATCAAAGACCTTTTCGAAGTCAGAAATGTGACATCTACTGGGTAGTCCCTAGCTGTGATCCTTGTTTATTTCTCATGCGACTAAAGAGCACTCGTGAACTAAGAACGATTTTGATGAAAGTCGTGTTAGACACCACATAATATTTTGTCTTCTTCCTTTTATCTTATTAAATGTCCTTTGATAAGGGGCTCTATTATTTTATACACGATGTAACTTAGATTAACAGGACGGTAATTTGCACAGTGAAGTCGCGAACCTCCCTTATAGATCGGGGTGAGGGATGTATGCTGTCATTCTTCCGGAAGTTTACCTTCTTTAAAGACTTTTGAAATATGATAAACGGTGGTTCGCACAGTTCACTGGCATGTTCTCGAAGTGCTTGCACAGGACTCCTGTCGGGACCTGGCGATCTGATAGTATTCTATCGGAGTAATTAGGCACTAACTAGGGTCGACAACAAGTCAAATTCCTCTATGAAGGAGGGGAGGACGTTGTTTTCAAACAGGTAAAAGAGCCGAAAATAGGCTTTCAAGTGAAGATGGGTTAAAGAAATTTTGAAAGCGGGGAAAGTTTTAACTTGACCATCGTTCTCCAGTGTTCCGTCTGCAGGCCAAAGGGCAAGCGTCATATCCTGATTTCTTTTAGTATTCTGCGTGCATACGTATAGGATTTTAGGGCGTTCTAACGAAGGTTGCGAGAGGTTCGGTTCGGATTTCCTTCGATGCTTAAAATTCTCTCTTTTACAAATGTAGCACTACTGCTTATATTCCGTAATTGCTCTTCGGAGCCGGTTCGTCTGTAACGACTCCAGAAGTGATTCCTTTTTTAAGGAGGCCTTCAAATTAAAGTACATCTACTCGGGCCATTCTGTAGTTATCTTCCTTCTGAGTGGACATTTAAGATCAATAATCCTCCTCGGTAACGAACTGGAAGCCATCCAACGGTCATTTATTCCGCCATTCAGTTTAATTTTTCGAGATTAGTTTGATCCTTCTCTTCTAATAAGTAGATAGTCTCCCCTACAAATGTTTATCTCCTACGTAGCAGATAAGGTTGGTCTAGAAAACACCGACTACTCGAAGTGTCGCGGTATGTCATCGTTTGATCCTATTGGCGATCGATCTTGTAGGTCGAGCACATTTTCTTCCTCTGGGGTAAAAAAGTCAAGGCAGTTTGAATTTAGTCCTTTCCCTGCCGTATTCCAAAGGCAAAGTTCGGGCGGAGGAGGTTGTCTTCTGCCCATTATGGCAGATTGTGGCTAAGTTATCCGCACGCCCGTGCAGCCAACGTTTGCCAGTCAATGTAAGGAGCATTAAAATCCTCCAAAATAAGGATAACCCTCTTCTTACTGAGATTTTAGAGTTCATTTATGAAAATGAGATCGTGATCAGAAATCTAGTTAGGCGAACGGTACGCCACTGAAAGCGTTACGGATATAGTGACACTTAAATGTTCCACTTCCTGCATCGGACTATAAATAAATAAATTAATTAAATAAATTTTAATTTAATGCCAGTTTACAGGCATTGTCAAGGGAAGCGATTAAACACAAATCCGACCAGCAGTGAAAAAAAACTACTGAGCTTAAGGCATAAAAATATAGTTGATGGTGGTTTTTGTGGTTTGGAGGGCTCAGGAGAAAAAAACTGTCGGCGGTGGTAGAATATCGACCGTCAAGAAGGGGGGAGGTTGCACGGTATCGGAGATTATCGGACGTCAANGTAAGACAAATGTCGGTGTTCTGGGGTTAAAATTTTCTTAGTAAAAAAGTGTTGAACGGATTCTATTTTCTTCCGCTCAGTAGCACGCATGAGGCTAAATGAAAACGAACAGTATTCCAGACCAGGTCTAACGTACATGTTGAAAAGGCGCATTCTAATGTCCCTAGTTTTAAAATTTCGGAGGATAAACCCGGTCGTTCTACGTGCTTTGGAGACTATCAAGGCACAGTGCTCCGAGAGATTAAGACTCTTGGAGTATGATACGCCCAAATCCCTTATAACCCCTGGCACATTTATTGCGTGACCTTCAATACTTAGTTGAGGTTGGCGGTCGTCGCCAACCACCATGACTGAGCACTTATGCCAAGAAAGAGAAAGGCGCCATGTGCGGCACCACTGGGCGAAAGCCTGTAGATCGCTCTTTAGGAGCTCAAGCACGATGTCATGATCTGCCGGCCTATATCGATATGCAACTTTAAGATCATCGGCATACATGAAAGGCTTACCATTCTGAAATAAATCGGGTACATCATTAACGAAAAGGCAAAATAAAAGCGGGCCGAGTACACTACCCTGAATGACTCCACTCCTCACACGTGTGGGGTTGGAGATGGTATTGGAAATCTTAACTCGTTGTGTGCGAGTGCCCAAATAAGAGGATATAAAATTCAAAAGTTTGCCACCTATTCCGAAAGATGACAATTTCAAGAGGAGAAGAGCATGGTCAACACGGTCAAAAGCCTTAGTGAAATCGAAATATACTGTGTAAAGAGCAAAACCATGGTCCCTAGATTGGAAAACATAGTCAAAGAAAGAGATTTGACAGGTGTCACAAGATCGAGCTTTGAGGAATCCATGCTGAGCAACACTCAGTAAGTTGTTCGCTGTTAAGTGACACATCATCTTATCCTTGATCAATGTCTCTAAGATCTTCGAAACTGCAGGGAGGGTGTTTATTGGCCGAAAGTCATCAAATGATGTAGATTTGCCGTGCTTAGGAATGGGCAAAATGTGCGATTCCTTCCACAAGGTAGGGTAAGTTTCACTTTCAAGAGCAAGATTAAATATCTTGCATAAGAGGGATGGGAAGATCGTGTTTGCATCGGCTTTTAAAATGCTTACTGGGACACCATCAGGGCCTGGACTATAAGATTGACGAAAACGCCGAATCGCAACAGTCACATCCCACAGAGTGAAAGTTATAGTTTCTAGAACTGCCCCGGTCAATGACTGGATGGTCGGAAGCGGAGTGGTCGAGTCTTCAATAAACGTTTTGGACAGGAAATCATTGAAGCCGTCCGCGGTTAACTGGGTATCAACTATGGGATTTCCGAGATCGTCTCGAAGGATGGGATACTGCGTCTTTTTCTGAGTTCGTATTTTTCTAGAGAAAAGTTTCGAGACACTTAACGAATGGTTTTCAGTAAAGTGGACCTCTTCGGCTAGCTGTTTTTCTTCAGACAATCTCTTAGCTCGATCAAAAATGTCACATATCAAGGGCAGAACAGAAACATCGTTCTGCAGATGGATACGACGATAAAGCCTGCGCAATCTGCGACGAAAGGGTAAAGGTAGGAAAATCTCATCCCCAACATTAATAATTTTCTTACGGGGGACAAAACGAGAAATAAGCGGACCCAAAATTTCGTACAGTTTTGCAGTGCAAACATTTACATCCGAACTAAGGAAGAACTCAGTCCAGTCGTAGGAATTAAGGTTACTTAATAATTCGGTTGAGCGAGTTGATCGGAAATCGCGGAAAAAGTTATACTTTTGGGACGACATTTCGTCAGCCTCGAATTCCAACGTTGAAACAACTATGTCATGGTCTGAGCCCCCGAGTGGGCCTAGGGATGACACTGACGATGGCAAGCAGCCTCTAGAGAAAATTAAGTCAAGTATACTTGAGCCTCGGGTGGGAAAATCAACAACCTGAGTCCACATCCCGACATCCACAGCCTCAAGAAAGTCATCGAACCTTCTGGGGCCTGAAGGTGGAGACCAGCGGACTTCAGGGAGATTAAAGTCACCCGCAACCAGTTGATACTTAAAACTTAAGTCGGCCGCAGCATGAAATGCCTGTGAGAGTAAGCGATCAAAATTGTCATTGGCGTTGGGAGGGCGATAGACGCAGCCAACGAGTAAGGAGAACTTATTTTTTAGTGCAACCTGGAGCCAGCAGCTGCCTTCTACCGCTGAAAAGTGCGGGAGGTCCAACGGCAAACATGTAAGTGTTTGCTTAACGTAGACGCAGCTGCCCCCACCACGGCTATCTTGGCGATCATTTCGAATGCAATTGTAGCCTAAAAGAGAGAGTTCGGAGTCAGCTACTGAGGCTCATTCCCATGTCTCAGTTACTAAAACAATATCAGGACAATGGACGAACACCTGAGTCTGAAGCAAAGGCATCTTATTAAGCAAGGATCTGGCATTTAAAACAAAGAGTTTGAAGGGAAAGGCTGTTAGTTTTTGAGGGAGGTGGGCTACATCGTCCAGTTCTGGGTCGCCCACGGAGCAAACGGTCCGGATGCAACCATCCGGTTCTGCAAAAAAATTTTGTGGCATCAAAAAATTCTGACGTGGATAAAAAAGGGGAGGACTTGGGGGAGGGAATGACGGGCAGGTAAACTGGTAACTATTGTTAGCTAACTTATTTTCAGCTGAAAATCCGTGGGGCAGATACTGCAACGTATTCCCGCCGGGACGAAACTGAGGATCGGATGAATTAACTGATTCAGTATGGACATTATCATGAGGAATAAGTTGGTAAAACGGCCGTGGAGGAAACAAGTTAGGGGGTGGGGGACGCATTGTTTCCATTGGAACAAGAGGTCTATTAAACGGTGGGAAAATCGGCATATTCGGCCTAACTGCCTTGATATGATGGCTGGGGAGCAGTTGCGAACCCGCTACGTTTTGAGTCGGGGTATTTGAGGCACTGTTCGCCGATTGTGGAGGAAAACATTTTATACTGGTGCTGGATTTATTGGGTGTCCGAGTGGCTGAGACAGCAATTGGATTTGCCTTTGACTTAGGCACATGCTTAGGCTTACTAGGGGTTGCTGAGGGAGTCGATAGAGACGTGTTTATACCAGGCGTGGTGGTGTGTTTAAAGAGGTCAGCATTAAAAGTAGTAGAACTCCCTACGGAATCGACTATGCCGTGACTTGCAGATGCCGCAGGTGGTGTTGTAGAGGACATATTCAGACTGACAGTAGGTGTCATTATCTTGGTGTTGGTTTTTGCCGATTTCAGTTTATTCAGTCTTCGCTGCAGGGGTGTGAGGTCTGGCGAAACGGAGCAGCGCCATTTACGGCAGAAGTCTCTAGTCATCTCCCTACTCGACAAGATAAAATCGACTTCTATCATGGAGAAAAGGGTAACTAGTATCGGCGCATTACGGCTAAGCGAGCGAAGTCGCTTAGCTTGTGCGACAGTAAAACTCAAACCAGAACTTTGTAGGAAAAAATGCGCTCCCTCCATAGCAGATAAGTGGCTCGGAATGTTTCGCAGTACGAAATTATGCTTGCGTTTAATTCGTTCCTCAGTTTCCGAACTTATTACCCCAATAAGTTTAAAAGCTTGTTCAAGCACTTTTTCAGAAGTGCTGTTTATGTCGCCATAAATCAGCTGATCGATTATTTCGCCGGCCGATGGCCTGCTACGACTAGCAGAGGCGTATTTTTGGACGACTGAAGGGTCGAGAGGTTCTACATGTACTAAAGGGATTTGTGAGTTAATCAGATCTGCAGACGGCGAAGAACATACGCTGGCGTCTGCCATGTCTTCAGTCACGATTTTAGCACCCAGAGACGGTGGGGAGGCCGCAAGCTTTCGCCTTTTAGCACGTGCTCTGCGGGGCATTACAGACAAAAAAAGTTTTTCGTTACAGAAGAAGGATCAAAACGGAAACACGCACTGAGTAGCAAGTATTACTGTTTTTTTACTACGAAAACTAGAAAGCGGTAGTAGGGAAAGGATTCACTACAATGGATTTTTTACAAAATACGACTATTTTGCCAGACTGTCAAACAAACTGGGAAAAATTTTTACCTTATATAGAAAGGCGACTTTTAAAACGGACTCAAGTAAAAAACAGGCATTAATTACTTAAGAATGTCCAGATAAATGCAGACTATGTGTGTCAGCCAATGCGGTCAGCTCGCAAGTGACATAAATTGTGACACCTCCTGTCCTAATCTGTCTGTCTCTTGTGAAGTTTTGTTATTGCCTGGGTGGTATATCGGAGTATGCGATAACTGCAGTAGAGCGCGTTTCTGTGAAAGGCATTGTATCTGATTTAAGTTCATTAACGAAGTTTCTAAGTTTGTCTAGTTTGTTGAACAGGCATTGAACATCTACAAAGTTGACCATCAATGATCGCTTTGTCAGGGAGGCCCAGCTCTCATTGTCGTTGGTCTTTTCCGCGGAAACGACTGCCTGATCCGGGTTATTTTACTATCTTTTCCTTCCAGTCCTTTCCCCACTTTGCTCATCCCCTCCATCAATTATGTCCCGAAGCCCCTCATTTTCAGTCTTTGCCTCGGTTCATGGTCCGGCTGAAAAAATACTTCTTTGTGCGAACTCCGCAAGACCAATCCGTCTTCTAACAGAAGCGCCGTCTTAACTTTGTTTTCTAAAATAACCTTTGGAGGATGAGTGAATGCCCTCTGGTCAACGTCTGTGTTTATTTTGTCCAACTGGAAAGTTCCTTGTTCGGCCTTAAGTTCCCCATCCGTCAGAAAAGCACTGGAATATTAGTGAAGAAGATTTAGGTCGTGCGTCATTCATTCCTTTGGGCTGTATGGCGTGGATTCTGGGACAGTCTTTAAAACTATATTTCGCTTGCGACTTATGGATGAGCATTTTATTTCCCTGTCTCTGTTAGGACGACATTTAGACATTGGACTAAGTTATGTCTGACGTTGGGGTTATGGTCGCCAAATCTGTGTATGACGTTCTAGCTTCGGTCTAGGAATTTTCACTGCTACTGTCCTGCGGAAATGTACTGTGTACAGAGTTACCATGATCGCTTTCATTGACGAACTGTCGAGCGCACTTCCTGGCTGATTTAGCCTTGTTATGAAATGGAGTGACAGCACCACTTTCCACAATTAAGGACGAGCACTTTCTGTAGTTCTAACATGTTTTCGACGCTTACCCTGGTTTCTTCAGCGTTTCGTGATTTGGTAAATTTATTTACTGCAACGGTAAACAAATTTGGCTTTTATTCATTGGCACCGGCTGTCTCGTGAATCTATGCAACTGATTCGTGGGGGGTTTCTTCTGAAGACGTAAGTCGCCTTCTCTTCCTGACTGACCTTAAATTTTCCCCGGTCTTGCATCGCTTAGGAGGACATCCGTCGCTTTTCGATTGGAGAGTTAGCTGGTTTTGTAGATTTTTGATCTGGATGTGTTTAGAAAAGCCATGATCATGACGATGATGATGATGATGATGATGATGCTGCTGCTGCTGATGATGATGATGATGATGATGCTGCTGCTGCTGACGATGATGATGATGATGACGACGACGACGACGACGACAACGATGATGACGATGATGATAACGATGATGATGATGATGATGATGATGATGATGATGATGATGATGATGATGATGATGATGATGATGATGATGATGATGATGATGATGATGATGATGATGATGATGATGATGATGATGATGATGATGATGATGATGATGATGATGATGATGATGATGATGATATCAGTTACTACGTCTTGGCTCTTCTCCATTATTTCAATTCGCATGCTGACGCCATGCAGAGTGGGAAAAGTTGACACGGACACAGTGGGCATTCACAGTCTGTCCCTATTAAAGGAGGAGGGGCTCTTCAGTGGACAAAGGGGATAGTGGCGAACAGCTTGTCGCTGCGGATGAAGAACTCACTTGCTGGGTGGCGGACTTCAGAATCAGCACAATTGCCCTCGAGATGAGACCGGACAGAGAGGTAAGGACGAGGAGTTCCACCAATGCGAAAATGAGTTCGGTATATTCGACCCCCAGAAATTTTGAAGTTTTCTGAATGCAGAAAGCTCGCGTTTGCCCGGTTGGACAAAAAGTTACTTCGTAAAATTTATACTTTTCTCGTCAAATAAACTACAGATTGTGTTTAGACTGCGGGAAAGCTCGTGGTTAAGAGCTAGGCGGCTGAATTTCATTACAAATGTTCGAAGATATTTTACTAGAAAATCTGAGGCACGGAACGTCCAGATATCTCGTACGCAGATAAATGCCAGATAACTAACCTGCAATTTTTATAGGTTAAAAGATTAGAAGCAGGTTTCTGTCGCCTCTTTCACATTAATAATAGTCCAAATCTTCCTCGAATCTCAGCCCTTATCCCCAGCTGTCGTTCATACCATATTCGCCATTCTTCCTTGATTATACCTCCACCCGCTTCCTCCACCTCTAAGCGCTCTTTTTTCGCTTACAGGCATACTTTCCTCTGGAATAACCTTCAAATAAATGTAAGATCATCAGATAGCCTACGTACTTTTAAGAAAAGGTTGCTTGTTTATCTGCATACTGACTCGAATAAATTTTTATTTTCCTCATTCCTTCCAAACAATTGTCACTGTGACACTGAGAACGGGTCATCAGGAATTTGGGACGCCGCCACTAAGTTACCGTGTCCGCTCACATTTTCGTCTTTTGTGTATCGTTTCGCTTCCTAGGATCCCACATTAGAAATTCGAATTTTTTTCGATTTTTCAGTTCATACATCGTGCCCCTCACAGAATGCAGTATCCTTCCTGATAAATTCTCTCAAAGAAGTAGCGTGGCTACGTTGACGTGCACGCTCTAAGCCGCCTCGGTTTCTCTGATCTGCGACACTCGTCAGTATTTCGCTCTGCCCTGAGATTCCGAATCTTCACACAGCGGATATTGATGTTAACCACTCATTTAGACCCCACATGGTCTGTTGAATCCCATACTTTCGCCATTTGCTAATAGTTTGGTCGTGTAGCGATGAGGTCTCAGGGCCGCATTCTCCCCTCTACGATCCGATGACCGTCCTAACGCTTAATATCACATCGTCGGCTGGATTCTAAGCGCACTGTGTCAAATGGCGTCTAGGTTCCTCCTACTTCAAGTCTGACATTTATTGCTACCCTGACGATGACCGACAACATTCCGTTATATACCGCCACCTACAGGCCAGTGCTGCTCGCTTTTTTCTGTTATTATTTTTATTGAGGGGTTTTTTTCTCCTGTAAAATTAATCCAATCCTTTTTAACTTTTTATAAGGAGTTTTTTTCACCCCTCAATCATCATGTTTCTCAATGGACTTCTAATTCAGAAACTATTAATTGCATTTTGTAAAGATTCGGCATACCTCGTCTAAAACTCGCATGCAAATTTATTTTAACTTGCTTTGATGGGACCCCGACGAGTCTTTAATAAAAATTATCTATCTATCTATCTAACTTTCCTAATCGAGGCGGATAATCTCATTCGGTCTAGGAAACTCTGCCTTGACAATTTGCGTTTTGAATCCCTTATGAAATACCATATGGAAACCAGTCTTAATCAACCCGCATGTTTCCCTTTTACAAGCGGCAGTTTTATTTTCTCCTTAATAATAAGCCAATTCATACTCATCTAGTTTTTTTTCATAGGGATTTTTCACTGCTCGCTGATCGTCTTTATATGTAGCTGTTTGTTCTGCGATCAAAACTGAATAATGTACAGAATATGTCCAAATGCTCTAAAATTTACATTAAAATTTGTGTTTACTTCATATGACAGGACCCTCTGGGAGTTTTTCAAATAGAATTGTTCATTTATTATTTATTTTATTTATAAGCACGCATTTTGTAACGCCCGACAAACTGGACTGGGTTGCTTGGATGAAGAAGACACCCTTGGCGCTGATCGACATAAGAGATGGTATGACTGCATGCCGGCGAAAATAGCCAGGGACCCTTCCCAACTCGACCGCCGGCTCCCCACCCGCAACTTCCATCGTAACGCTTGTCTCGCGCCCTCTACGTTGGCATCTCCCACGGCCCTTCCCTGCAGCTGCCCATTGCGCAGCCTTCCCACCGGTTGTTTAACAGGCATGTCGCCCTCACCCCTTCGTCCAGACGGACTATCTTCCTTATTTACCTGGTCCTTGCTTTACTACTGACTACTAATATACATTCAAATTACCGTTGTTGCTATTGAATATATTTGTGCTCGTTATATTCATCTTCTACATTGTTGTCTGAATGAGTGAAATGACGTATTCAGTAAGTCCATACAGCTCGTTTTAGGCCAGCAGTCACTCCCAGTGCCTCGCCTTATTGCGTGTGTGCTATCCTCAACGTCGCTGGTGACTAAAATATCAATGGACAAGTGTTGTCAATCACTCTTTAGTCTAATGTTCTCCATTATTGCCGTCAACGATTCTTTAGAAACATCACACCGATGAAGAAAAAAAGCACCTGCGGAGAGGGTGGCTTGAAAGCTGGGAGGAAGATCAATTACGCAGTTACGGCCTTTAATGCTGAACTCTAATTTTTAACCGGTGATCTGGCATATGCGTCTCTAGCGAGGTTCTTGAAGCTCTAGACGGACCGTTTATGACGGATTCGAGAATAAATATAAGCAAAGGGGTCATGAAAAACGGGGAAATTAAATAAAACGTAGTCAGTTTCAAAGAAACACGAATACAAAGAGTGAGTAAGTAGGAAATGCTAGTTTGGTTTTAATAGACTGATATTCAATCAGGGAAGGCAAAAATAGTGAAGACCAGCTGCACCGTCTGTGATAGTGAGTTCTACAGTCAACCGCACTATCCCAAGTAACTCTTGTCGTTCAAACATATGTAAGTCTGCCTTTCCGAAGCGAGCGAACCTCGGCAATAGCACCCGAGTGTTTTTTAAAGATATCGCTTTACTAACTTGGTAAATTTCCTACGTCCTTACAAGGACGTAGAGTCCCAAAGCTTCTTTACAAATTTGTAGAAACTGTAGAAACTGTCAACATTAATACATTGGGCGGCACCATGAGGTTTTTGCAAAAATATTTGATTTAGTAACCCTCAGAGCAATGAAGCCGATGTGCGACAAAAAAGTAACAAATTCAGAAGCTTCCGACTTCTGAAAATCGCCTATGTCTCCGTTGAACAGCCAATTACTAAAGTAAAAGTTTGCTCATGCCTTTCACTGCCGATGTTGAACAGGAAGTTCCTATAGTGACTGAATGTGGCCACTGTCGCGGTTTCGCGCACGTAACATCAAGCCTCCCACCCATTTGTGTGGAATCCTGGTGTGTTGTGCGGGGGCAGGTCGTGCGTATTACGCGTAGGCGGTCTATTCGGTCCATTTAGTCCCTCGAGCCTAATCCTCGAACCAGATGACTAATCGGCTCGACAGTGTATTGGTGCAGGGGAGAGGGAAGACAGAGTGAGACCGGCTCTATTGACTTTGTCTCTGCTGCACTTCAGTGCGCCT